>BQNB010049957.1:0-38364 GCA_026074375.1 Tanacetum coccineum
TATATATATATATATATATATATATATATATATATATATATATATATATATATATATATATATATATATATATATTACGCCATAACCTGATGAACTAGTTACGTCGTTATAACACCCCGTGTTTTAGGGTCATTTACGACGTCATTTATTTCACTATTTATTATTATTCTTGTACGCGTTGCTTTAATTTTAAGTATTAAGTTAAATCGCGTTAACTAAAAATGATCATTCAACATAAACGGGCATCAAACAATTAAATGTTTACGTCAAGCAAGTGTTAAATAATTATTTGGAGTATAATTATTAACTTTGCACCTTTTATTTTTATTGGTTACGTAAAGTGTTTACGTTCCGCGATAAAATACGCTTGGGCAAACCCAGAACCACCAAAACTTATATACGCTTCAACAAATACCCATTTTTATACCCAATGCTCAAAGTTTTATAAAAATTCACCTATGTTATCCATGTGAGCTGAATTGTACATAAAATAAATAAACCAAACCATACAATGTACAAGTATTACATTTATATTCAACCTTTACAACTACAAGTAATCAAATAATGCTAGATATTTCTATAAAATAGCCAAGAAACCAACTAGTACTCATCCCCTCCCAATATTTCGGTGCAAAAGTGCTCCTTAGGGGACATTTAGCAAACAAAAACCTTACCAAGTCCTTTGTACAACATAAGCTCATTAAACCATAAGGACTTTCTTCGATCTTGACCATAAGACTTCCTTAAATCCCTCCCATTGTCCCTTTGAATCTTGACCACTTCTAATAGAAGTCTTGGACTAGTATTAGGGTATATAAGGAAGCACACTAGTGAGAAGTAACACATACACTTCATTTACTTAAGAAAAACTTCACCAAATCTCTCTTCCTTATGCTTCAACCTAAGACACACATTCAAAACTCATACACAATCCATAGTTTTTATTTTATGAAGCATACAAGTATTCCTACATCATATCTAAGGTATACCAAGAAGGTTTGAAGGCTTGGTTAAGCATTTAAAAGGGTTAATCAAAGAAAATGAAAGATTAGGGTTTACTTGGAATTATGGTTTCTTTGTATTGAAAGCTTGGGTTTATCATCTAAACTAGGGTTTAGATCTTGTTGTTCATCATCATACATCTTATTAAGGTTATCTAAAAACCTTAAACTCTTTACATTCATGATTTTATATGTATATAATGGCTATATAGTTAATCACCATCTATGAAACTTATTCACATGAAAAATGGATTTTTACTTGTGACCATAGTTTGATAAACATTTACATATGTTATATGGATGATAATATCATGTGGTAATGGAAATAAAAGTATTATACAAGTGAGGTTTATGTATAAAAAGTATATATAAACTAGTGGTTTAAAAAGTTACTTAATAAGTTCATAAGTAAAAGTGATATAAGGACTTGTTAATCCTGTTATCTTGGATAAATATTTGGACAAATCATGGACTAAGGACCTTAAGTATGTAATACACGTGGAGTTAAGTGTTGTGATGGACTTGTAACAAAGTTACTAAACTAAAAAGTTACAAAAACAGGTTTAAACATATTTTTAACAAAAATATCATAAGGGTCTGATCAAATTCAAAAAATAATGTATTTATTTTATATTTTTTTAAATACTACATGTCATGAGGATTCCAACCATATAAAGAACTTAAAAATCCGATTTATAACGAAGGAGATACGGCATTTGCAAGTTACACGATAATAAATGCGTTTATAAAAGAAATTTTATAAAAACTCATTCTCTGATATAAAAGTTTGGATATTTTTCTCAGATATTACATATTTTTAGGATTCCAAAATATTAATAATCATAATTTTTGGATTAGTAACGAAGGAGTTATAAATTTCGCAAGTTTACGATAATGAATACTTTTATAAAAATAATTTTATAAAAGTTACTGTTCACATCAGGTATTTTTATGTTAAAAACATCATTTGTTAGATAGAACTTTTAATTACGAAGACTTGCTCGAAAGAATCACTAAAATCGGAGCTAAAACAAATAAGATACGACATTTACGAGTTTACGATGATTAATTTTATAATAATAGTTTTATAAAAGTATTCGAATAGTGAAAAGTACTGTTCACCAGAGGACTCCAAATACAAAAATATAATATTTTGATATATCTTTCTAATACGAAAACGTGGACGTAAAGAACGTACAAAACAGGCTTAAAACGGGAAAGTTACGCTCTTTTTACTAAAGTGATATTTATAAACGTTTTTACTCTATAAATGTTATTTCACAAATACAATTAGATGGTAATGTAGCTATATAGAATTATATATGGTGATTTTGTTATTTCAAAAGTACTTTCGTACTCTACGGCCTATAATTAATTTGGTTGCATTCGGGCACTGTGTTGATGGCATTTTATGATATTTTCGTTACCTCATTCACTCGAGGTGAGTTTATAGCCCTACGTTTTACTTGTTTTACATATACTCTATAACTTTTGGGGTACGGGAGGAACTTGGCTTGTTACCAAAATCCATTTACATGTTTGGTTTGAATTTTACTACTCGTGCATTTACAATTCGTTTTACAAAACTGAGTTCATAACTCAATTTACTTATTTGACGAAATTGCATTGTTGTTTACACCTATTTTTGAAAAGAAAGGACATTAATTTACTTTATACCCACACGATTTACGAATTGCTTAAGCGATTGCACTCTGAATTACTCGAAGGGTAAGCAGACGAAAGTTATGAAATAGATTCTATCTCGGGTTTGTGGACTGCCCCGTTCGGGTGATTAGTATTCAGCTAGAGACGAACGTTTATAGCATGTCGGAGCCACACCATTTATACAAAAACACGAACACTTATGGTTCCTTGAATAATTGTGCATATATAGGTGTCCTTATGCTGGCAGGTTTTATGAATCTTAGAGTAATCGTAAACATTGTTTTATACACACATGAATATTTACGTTGCCTTGAATAAAGTGGTAATACATACTTTGAACAATGGTGGTCTAACTATACATAACTTTTTGTAACTATTTGGGGATTGAAATGGGCATGCATACTTTACAACTCTTTGATTTACATCACTCATACATACGTTTTGGTGACTAATTGAGGATTTAAATGGTATGCATACTTTACAACTCTTTGATTTCCAACTATCTTTGCCATTTTTAGTGTGTTTTGGGCTTATTTGGGCCTTTTGAAGTATAAACGGATATGTGTATTTTACACTTATCAAGCGGTTAAACGTATCTTCCGATACATTAAAGGCACTACGCACTTGGGATTATGGTATCCTAAGGGGTCCGGCATAGAAATCGTAGTATATGCTGACTCTGATCATGCGAGAGATTATGTGGACCAAAAAAGCACTAGCGGTATTTGTACGTTTATGGGATGTTGTTTAACATCTTGGTTTTCAAAGAAGCAAACTGCTCTTGCTATATCCACTACCAAAGTCGAATACGTAAGCGCCGGAAAGGCATGCCAACAAGCATTATGGATGAAACAAGCTCTCGTTGATTATGGCATTCGTCTCGACGACATTGCTATAATGTGTGACAACAAAGGAGCAATAGATTTAACCAAAAACTCCATTCAACAATCGCGTACTAAACATATAGAAATTCGTCACCATTTCCTTCACGACAATATTCAAAAGGGAAACATCACCATTGAAAAGGTTATGTCGAAAGACAACATCGCCGACATTCTAACTAAACCTCTTAAACGAGAATCGTTCAATTACTTGCGTCTATGTTTAGGAATGATGGAACAAAACGACTAAAATATTTAATGTTCGTTGAAGTAATCATATTACAAAAACCATTGATAAACTTCACCCATTTATAATAGAAAACTAAAAATATCACATCTCACTTAAGAATCACAAAAATTTACCAAAATCGCAAGTAAGTTGCAAGTAATTTCAATTATTCTTCTCTCGATCTCGTGTCTAGGATTCTATTTTGCACAAAATAAAAAATTAGGAATTTTCTTTTTAAGACAATCAACTATTGTGCTTCCTATAGTCATAGGAATTGCTCATTTGCAAACACTCGATTTTCACACAACTTTGATTTCCATGTTTGAAGATTAGAAATACATATTTACATATATAATGTGAATCCCAATTTATCTTTTGAAAAACTTCTTACGACTAGGAACTCATGAAAATTATTTTCATATATATATATGCTAAAAACGTTTTACATGCAGACATGATGATCTCACACTTATTGCCAAAATATATAATCCAATATATATTCTTCGACATTCTTGGTTGAGCAAAATTAAATCAAGGAACGCTTGGATTATTTCTTAGGTTTTCTTTTAGTTTAGAGTCGAAATAACCATTACTCCATATTTGTTGCACTTAGGCACACACTAGGATCTGAAATCCGAATCACAAACATAAACATACACAATTATGACTTGTCTTAATCTTAGGGAAGAAAGTGTCCATAGCTCCTCAAAACAAGTGTGTTGTAACAAAGAACTACACATGACACATAAATTCCCAAACATACATTCCTCAAATCAAGTGGTAAAGTTACAAATTACCTTTCAAAGTGTAAAGTTTAGTGGTGTAGTCTTATGATCTACTAATCGTAGAAGTGTTATGTAACATACCTATTAGTCGTTACTTTAGCATAATGGGAACTTCGTCAAATTGACATAGGCTTAATCAAAAATTTCATGCTAATTACATTAGTTCACTCAAATTGTTTATATAAATTAGTCTTATTTGCTACAAATAGGACTTGCTACAAATTGAACCCCAAAAATCATTCCCCTCATAAATTTTTAGCCAAAACTCAAAATCTGGGCAGTTTGGAAAACATCAAATAGGCGGGCCCCTAAGCTCCTAAGGGCGGTCCCCTTAATGATAAGGGGGCGGCCATATACTTAAGGGGGCCGGCCTACCTGCTCATGAATTTTATTGTTTCCTTCTGCCTTTTGACACCCTTTTACCTAAACTCGGCTATAATTTCCTAGAATTTACAAACATCTCTTGGAACCTTATCCTTCACAATGTTCACTTATCCCTAATCACATTATCATCCTAGTATAAATTAATTATCCTCCTCAATACCTTTATCTCATTCATCTCATCACCTCTAATGTCATCCTCTCAAAATCCTTCATCTAAACTTTCCAAGAAACCAAAATTCTCCATAAGATCCGTATGGAAGAAGAAAATGAACACTTTTCGTTCACCAAACTTGAATGAAGTTGATACACCCACACCAATGCCTAAACCACCATCTCCTTATAATACACCCTCAAAAGAAAACTTATTCATAGCTCCCTCAACAAAGCTTCCTCAACACCAATCACCTACTATTGATCCGTATGTTGATGTTGTCTGGAAGAAAATTAAACCACAATAAACTCAATTTTCCTAATTCCTCCTTCTCAACTTAGAGAGATGCTATTGATGCATCATATCAACAATTCAAGATTTTCATCAACCTTTTTGAGCAATGCATCTTAAATCATACTCTAATCCAACACATCCACACCAATCTTGCATCTACATTCACTTTCTGCCAAGTTGAACATAATGTTGGATATTGCCCATGTTGTAGCTACAACCAAGCTCAATTCTTAGCTATAAGAGAGGATCTCAGTTGGGTTGAATTCCTTCTTACTCGACCTCAACCACCATTACAAATTCAAAGGGTCTATTCACCAACAACCACCTCTGCATCAAACTCTCCACCAACAACAAACTAGGCATGTACAGAAACTGCATCGTCGTCAAGTGTCGCGTCTTAAGCCTTGAGGACAAGGATCATTTAACGGGGGAAGACTATAACACCCTGTGTTTTAGGGTCATTTATGACGTCATTTATTTCACTATTTATTTTTAGTCTTGTACGCGTTTGCTTTTAATTTTAAGTATTAAGTTAAATCGCGTAAACTAAAAATGATCATTCAACGTAAACGGGTATCAAACAATTAAATGTTTACGTCAAGCAAATGTTAGATAATTATTTGGAGTATAATTATTAACTTTGCACATTTTATTTTTATTGGTTACGTAAAGTGTTTACGTTCCGCGATAAAATACGTTTGTGCATACCCGGAACCACCAAAACTTATCTACGCTTCAACAAATACCCATTTTTATACCCAGTGCTCAAAGTTTTATAAAAATTCACCTATGTTATCCACGTGAGCTGAATTGTACATAAAATAAATAAACAAAACCATACAATGTACAAGTATTATATTTATATTCAACCTTTACAATTACAAGTAATCAAATAATGCTAGATATTTCCATAAAGTAGCCAAGACACCAACTAGTACTCTTCCCCTCCCAATATTTCGGTGCAAAAGTGCTCCCTAGGGGACATTTAGCACACAAAAACCTTACCAAGTCCTTTGTACAACATAAGCTCATTAAACCATAAGGACTTTCTTCTATCTTGACCATAAGACTTCCTTAAATCCCTCTCATTGTCCATTTGAATCTTGACCACTTCTAATAGAAGTCTTGGACTAGTCTTAAAGTATATAAGGAAGCACACTAGTGAGAAGTAACACATACACTTCATTTACTTAAGAAAAACTTCACCAATTCTCTCTTCCTTATGCTTCAACCCACGACACACATTCAAAACCCATACACAATCCATAGTTTTTATTTTACCAAGCATACAAGTATTCCTATATCATATCTAAGGTATACCAAGAAAGTTTGAAGGCTTGGTAAGCATTTAAAAGGGTTAAGCAAATAAAATGCAAGATTAGGGTTTACTTGGAATTAGGGTTTCTTTGTATTGGAAGCTTGGGTTTATCATCTAAACTAGGGTTTAGATCTTATTGTTCATCATCATATATCATATTAAAGTTATCTAAAAACTTTAAACTCTTTACATTCATGATTTTATATGTATATAATGGCAATATAGTTAATCACCATCTAAGAACTTATTTACATGAAAAATAGATTTTTACTTGTGACCATGGTTTGATAAAGTTTTACATATATTATATGGATGATAATATCATGCGGTAATGGAAATAAAAGTATTCTACAAGTGAGGTTTATGCATAAAAAGAATATATAAACTAGTGGTTTAAAAAGTTACTTAATAAGTTCATAAGTAAAAGTGATATAAGGACTTGTTGATCTTGTTATCTTGGACAAATATTTAGATAAATCATGGACTAATGACCTTAAGTATGTAATACATATGGAGTTAAGTGTTGTGATGGACTTGTAACAAAGTTACTAAACTAAAAAGTTACAAAAACAACTTTAAACATATTTTTAACAAAAATATCATAACGGTCTGATCAAATTCGAAAAATAATGTATTTATTTTATTATTTTATAAGATACTACATGTCATGAGGATTCCAACCATATATAGAACTTAAAAATCCGATTTATAACGAAGGAGATACGGCATTTGCAAGATACACGATAATAAACGCGTTTATAAAAGAAATTTTATAAAAACTCATTACAAACCACCTCTGATATAAAAGGATGGATATTTTTTTCAGAGAGTACATATTTTTAGGATTCCAAAACATTAAGAATCATAATTTTTGGATCAATAACGAATGAGTTATGAATTTCGCAAGTTTACGATAATAAATACTTTTATAAAAATAATTTTATAAAAGTTACTGTTCACATCAGGTATTTTTATTTTGAAAACATCATTAGTTTGATAAAACTTTTAATTACGAATACGTGCTCGAAAGAATCACTAAAAACGTAGTTAAAACGAATAAAATACGATGTTTACGAGTTTACGATAACTAAATTTTTAAAAATAAATTTATAAAAATCCATGAACAGTAAAAAGTACTGTTCACCAGAGGACTCAAAATATTAAAATGTAATATTTTGATACATCGTCTTAATACGAGAACGTGGACGTAAGGAACGTACAAAACGGATTTAAAACGAGAAAGTTAAGCCATTTTTACTAAATAAATATTTATAAACGTTTTAACTTTATAAATATGATTTCAAAAATGAAATTAGATGGTGATGTAGCTATATAGAATTATATATGGTATTAGTTAATCAAAGTGCTTAGTACTTATACGACCTATACTTAATTAGGTTGCATTCGGTCATTATTGTGACGCATTTTCTGTTATACTTAGATTATCATTCACTCGAGGTGAGTTTATAGCCCCACGTTTTACTTGTTTTACATATACTTTACAACTTTCGGGGTGAGAACATGCTTGTTACCAAATCCATTTACATGATTGGTTTGAATTTACTACATGTGCATTTAAAATTCGTTTTACAAACAGGTCTACATACTCAATTGCTTATTTTGGAACGAAATATATTGCTTGTTTCACTTATTTTTGAAAACAAGGACATTACTTTACTTTTACCCAAATGATTACGGATTAGCTTAAGCGGATTGAACTGACTCGGAGGGTAAGCGCGAATGTTATGAAATAGATCTATTCGGGTGTGACAGCCCCGTTCGGGTGATTAGCTATCACTGGAGACGAACGTTATAGCATGTCGGGGCACAACATTTATACGAATACGAACACTTACGGTGCCTTGAATAAAGTGGCATATATATGAGTCTACGCAGCAGTTTCATGAACTTAGAGTAATCGTAATCATTGTTTTATACACACATGAATATTTACGTTGCCTTGAATAAAGTGGCAATACATACTTTGAATAAAGTGGTAATATATACTTTGAACAATGGTGGTCCAACTATACATAACTTTTTGTGACTATTTGGGGTTTGAAATGGTCATGCATACTTTACAACTCTTTAATTTACAACACTCATACATATGTTTTTGTGACTATTTAGGGATTTAAATGGTCATGCATACTTTACAACTCTTTGATTTCCAACATTCATACATACATTTTTTAGGAACATACAAGGATTGGAACTATCATACATACTTTACAAAACTGTGGTTCAATATTTATACTTATAAAAACCTATAAACTCACCAAATTTATGTTGACACTTTTAAGCATTTTTTTCTCAGGTGAATTAGATGCTTGGCTTATGTGATGTGCATTGGAGTCTAAATAATTCAAGATTTCTTTTCAACGACATAGTTAGAGGTCGTTCTCTCATGACTTAAGCAATGGTATTATGAAGTAACGCTCCCAGAAACATACTCCGTTGCGACCCATTTTTATGGGTGTTACAGATTGGTTATCAGAGCCATGGTTATAGAGAACTAGGTTGCATTTTACCTAGACTATAACCGTTTTACAAACATTTCATCATACAAAAGGGTTTTAACGGGACATACACACATTGTATGTTGCATTAGTTGGTCATACTAGATGCTTACATGATTCATATACGTATTTATATTATAGTACGTATATTACTATGAGGGTCTTGCTTATATATACAAAGATGTGTTTACATTCTTTCACACATACTCTACAATTATTTATATAAGGGTTATCTATATAAATACTAGAACATTTCTTAAGGAAAGGTAGTACTATAAGCTCGTAGGTCCTAAATGCTACCTAAACATTAAGCTATCAAATATGATATCTTACCATTATCCATTCATACCATAATGCATTCCATTTCGCCATGACACGTTTCCATCCCTGCCATGAGTGCATTATTCATTCACCAAGCACCATCTTACATCCATATTGCACGCATCTTGCATGGTTTCATATAAAGACGACTTATATAAACTTTTACTCATGCAGGTTATGGATGCACCCACTATTCCTATCTCTGCTGAGGAGAACCTTGGGGACCCGATCGATATCAGGGTGGATATCATTCACCCAGAGCCCGTCGCTGCAATTGCTTTTCCTGCGGCGGCCGTTGTGAGGACACAAGCCTAACATGGGGAGGCTATACGAGGCATTCTGGAGCATTTATTAGGAGTGCCTATACAGGGGGAGCTGACGGCTCTGAGATTTAGGGTAGACATTACTAAGGCAGAGAATGCTTCATTGCGTGCTAGAATTAAAACTTTGGAGGTAATCGAGAAGATTACTCGTAACCGTGAGAGGCATGTTCGTAATAAGATGGAGCAGCAGTTGGCTGCGGTTCAGGAGTCCTAACGTCAGGACCGAGAGAACTTCAGGAAGCTCCAGGAGTTAGTCACCAATCAGCTCGAACGTCAATCATAGATACCTTATTTTAGGAATTATGTATTAGCTTGTATTGGAAGTTTTAGTATCAAGAAAACCATGTAGTATCTTGGAGGGAAAACAATGAAACCCACTATCTATTAAATTATCGTATTATGAAAATTTCGTCAATATTAACTTAGATTCCTTATTTACTCTTACAAACTACTCTCACAAATATTATGAAATCATAACGCTATTTTGACGAAAATGAGCAATGCATCGTTAGTCCTCAATTATACATGGCCTGATAAACTATGTATAATTCAGGAAAGTACTATGCCGTGCTGAGAGTAGTCACTCTAAAAACTTCTTGTCAAGAAAACAATTTTCTACTTATATCAAGTTTTGCGTGCGTATTCATAAAACGTATCTATCACAAGGAACCAAACTAACAATCATAATAACTAAGTAAACTTTCATACCACCTTATTATATAAAGTCGACATCATTGTATACAAAATCCTATGTCCAAAAGTCAAGACGCATCCCTAGTCACCCTAGGATGATCCACTAACAAGTTTACCCGTCATTAAGGAATATACCAATACACCATTTTCAACATCTACGTAATACCATAGAGCTTAGTAGTTACGACACCACCATAGATATAAATTCGTTATCATCCGGGGAAAGCAATGTTGTTACTGATGCTTTGAGCAGGAAAGAGCGGATTAAGCCATTAAGAGTTCGAGCCTTAGTTATGACTATTGGCTTGAACCTTCCTAAACAAATCTTGAATGCTCAAACTGAAGCACAGAAACCAGAGAATCTCAAACACGAAGATGTAGGAGGTATGATCAGCAAGGATATACCAAAGTAGAAATTGGAGATAAAGTGATGCTTAAGATTTCGCCTTGGAAATGAGTAGTACGTTTTGGCAAACGGGGGAAGTTAAACCCCAGATATGTTGGACCTTTCCAGGTGTTGGCTAAGGTTGGGGCCATTGCTTACAAGCTTGAGCTGCCTCAAGAGTTAAGCAAGGTTCATAATACATCTCATGTATCCAACTTGAAGAAGTGCTATGCCGACGAACCATTAGCCGTTTTGTTGGATGGACTCCATATTGACGACAAGCTTCATTTTGTAGAGGAACAAGTAGAAGTCATGGATCGAGAAGTCAAATGGTTGAAGCAAAGCCGTATTCCAAGTGTCAAGGTTCGATGGAACTCCAAGAGAGGTCCTGAGTTTACATGGGAACGTAAGGATCAATTCAGGAAGAAATATCCACGCCTCTTCACAGAAACCGCACCATCGTCAAGTGCCGCGTCTTAAACCTTGAGGACAAGGCTTATTTAACGGGGGAATACTATAACACCCCGTGTTTTAGGGTCATTTACGACTTCATTTATTTCACTATTTATTTTTAGTATTGTGCGCGTTTGCTTTTAATTTTAAGTATTAAGTTAAATCGCGTAAACTAAAAATGATCATTCAACGTAAACGGGCATCAAACAATTAAATGTTTACGTCAAGCAAGTGTTAGCTAATTATTTGGAGTATAATTATTAACTTTGCACCTTTTATTTTTATTGGTTACGTAAAGTGTTTACGTTTCGCGATAAAATACGTTTGGGCATACCCGGAACCACCAAAACTTATCTACGCTTCAACAAATACCCATTTTTATACCAAATTCTCAAAGTTTTATAAAAATTCACCTATGTTATCCATGTGAGCTGAATTGTACATAAAATAAATAAACCAAACCATACAATGTACAAGTATTACATTTATATTCAACCTTTACAACTACAAGTAATCAAATAATGCTAGATATTTCCATAAAGTGGCCAAGACACCAACTAGTACTCTTCCCCTCCCAATATTTCAGTGCAAAAGTACTCCTTAGGGGACATTTAGCACACAAAAACCTTACCAAGTCCTTTGTACAACATAAGCTCATTAAACCGTAAGAACTTTCTTCTATCTTGACCATAAGACTTCCTTAAATCCCCCCCATTGTCCCTTTGAATCTTGACCCCTTCTAATAGAAGTCTTGGACTAGTCTTAGGGTATATAAGGAAGCACACTAGTGAGAAGTAACACATACACTTCATTTACTTAAGAAAAACTTCACAAATTCTTTCTTCCTTATGCTTCAACCCACGACACACATTCAAAACCCATACACAATCCATAGTTTTTATTTTACCAAGCATACAAGTGTTCCTACATCATATCTAAGGTATACCAAGAAGGTTTAAAGGCTTGGTTAAGCATTTAAAATGGTTAAGCAAAGAAAATGCAAGATTATGGTTTACTTGGAATTAAGGTTTCTTTGTATTGGAAGCTTGGGTTTATCATCTAAACTAGGGTTAAGAACTTGTTGTTCATCATCATAAATCATATTAAGGTTATCTAAAAACCTTCAACTCTTTACATTCATGATTTTATGTGTATATAATGGCTATATAGTTAATCACCATCTAGGAAACTTATTTACATGAAAAATGGATTTTTACTTGTGACCATGGTTTGATAAACTTTTACATATATTATATGGATGATAATATCATGTGGTAATGAAAATAAAAGTATTGTACAAGTGAGGTTTATGCATAAAAAGTATATATAAACCAGTGGTTTAAAAAGTTACTTAATAAGTTCATAAGTAAAAGTGATATAAGGACATGTTGATCTTGTTATCTTGGACAAATATTTAGACAAATCATGGACTAAGGACCTTAAGTATGTAAGACATGTGGAGTTAAGTGTTGTGATGGACTTGTAACAAAGTTACTAAACTAAAAAGTTACAAAAACAAGTTTAAACATATTTTTAACAAAAATATCATAAGGGTCTGATCAAATTCGAAAAATAATGTATTTATTTTATATTTTTATGAAATACTACATGTCATGAGGATTCCAACCATATAAAGAACTTAAAAATCCGATTAATAACGAAATAGATACGGCATTTGAAAGATACACGATAATAAACGAGTTTATAAAAGAAATTTTATAAAAACTCATTACAAAGCACCTCTGATATAAAAGAATGGATAGTTTTCTCAGATAGTACATATTTTTAGGATTCCAAAACATTAAGAATCATAATTTTTGGATCAATAACGAAGGAGTTATGAATTTCGCAAGTTTACGATAATAAATACTTTTATAAAAATAATTTTATAAAAGTTACTGTTCACAACAGGTATTTTTATTTTGAAAACATCATTAGTTTGGTAAAACGTTTAATTACGAAGACGTGCTCGAAAGAATCACTAAAAACGGAGTTAAAACAAATAAAATACGACGTTTACGATAACTAAATTTATAAAAATCCATGAACAGTAAAAAGTACTGTTCACCAGAGGACTCAAAATATGAAAATATAATATTTTGATACATCGTCTTAATACGAGAACGTGGACATAAGGAACGTACAAAACGAGCTTAAAACGAGAAAGTTACGCCATTTTTACTAAAGAAATATTTATAAACGTTTTAACTTTATAAATATGATTTCACAAATGCAATTTGATGGTGATGTAGCTATATAGACTTATATATGGTATTAGTTAATCAAAGTGCTTAGTAGTTATACGACCTATACTTAATTAGGTTGCATTCGGTCATTATTGTGACGCATTTTCTATTATACTTGGATTATCATTCACTCGAGGTGAGTTTCTAGTCCTACGTTTTACTTGTTTCACATATACTTTTCATTTTTTGGGGTAAGAACATGCTTGTTACCAAATCCATTTACATGATTGGTTTGAATTTACTACATGTGTATTTACAATTCGTTTTACAAACTGGTCTACATACTCAATTACTTATTTTGGAACAAAATACATTGCTTGTTTCACTTATTTTTGAAAACAAAGACATTACTTTACTTTTACCCAAATGATTACGGATTAGCTTAAGCGGATTGAATTGTGAATTACTTGGAGGGTAAGCGCGAATGTTATGAAATAGATCTATTCGGGTGTGACAGCACCGTTCAGGTAATTAGCTATCACTGGAGACGAATGTTATAGCATGTCGGAGCACAACATTTATACGAACACGAACACTTACGGTGCCTTGAATAAAGTGTCATATATATATGAGTCTACGCAACAGTTTCATGAACTTAAAGTAATCGTAATCATTGTTTTATACACACATGAATATTTACGTTGCCTTGAATAAAGTGGCAATACATACTTTGAACAATGGTGGTCCAACTATACATAACTTTTTGTAATTATTTGGGGATTGAAATGGTCATGCATACTTTACAACTCTTTGATTTACAACACTCATACATACGTTTTTGTGACTATTTAGGGATTTAAATGGTCATGCATACTTTACAACTCTTTGATTTCCAACATTCATACATACTTTACAACTCTTTGATTTAAATGGTTATAGCATGTCGGAGCACAACATTTATACGAACACGAACACTTACGGTGCCTTGAATAAAGTGGCATATATATATGAGTCTACGCAGCAGTTTCATGAACTTAGAGTAATCGTAATCATTGTTTTATACACAAATGAATATTTACGTTGCCTTGAATAAAGTGGCAATACATACTTTGAACAATGGTGGTCCAACTATACATCACTTTTTGTGATTATTTGGGGTTTGAAATGGTCATGCATACTTTACAACTCTTTGATTTACAACACTCATACATACGTTTTTATGACTATTTAGGGATTTAAATGGTCCTGCATACTTTACAACTCTTTGATTTCCAATATTCATACATACATTTTTGAGGAACATACAAGGATTGGAACGGTCATACATACTTTACAAAACTGTGGTTCAACATTTATACTTACAAAAACATATGAACTCACCAACTTTATGTTGGCACTTTTAAGCATGTTTTTCTTAGGTGAATTAGATTGTTGGCTTATGTGATGTGCATTAGAGTCTAAATAATTCAAGATTTCTTTTCAATGACACAATTAGAGGTCGTTCTCTCATGACTTGAGCATTGATATTATGAAGTAACGCTCCCAGAAACATACTCCGTCGCGACCCATTTTTGGGGGTGTTACATGGTGTGTATGTTTTAAGTTAGTGATACAAAAGGCGCCAAGTAAATAAATACTCCCGCTGTCCTAATTTATTAGTCCACTTTTGACTTTTTGAATTCTTTCTTTATAAACTTTGACCTTAATTAGTTATTTTTGTGTTATATAATACTTGATGCAAAATATATGAATGAATTGAGTTTTAAATGTATTTTCATTGGGTATAATTTTCATCAAGTATTATATAACATAAACAAAAATATCTTTGGTCAAAGTTGGAACATAAAGACTTCAAAAAGTCAAAAGTGGATTAATAAATTAGGACGGAGGGAGTAATAGTTTTAAATTCCCAACAGGTTTTAAGGTAACAATAGTTAAATCATGCAAATCTACCAACTCTATGATGATCAAATTAAATTGTTTGATCTAGCTAGGAATATGATGTTTGTTAAACTGTTTAATCTAACTAGAATATTTGATCGTGTGCCCGATATAAACTTACAAACTCTAAATTTCACTTACAATCAATTTTTTTAAGACATGAATTAATGAGAAATGCTAAATCTAATAAAAACTTACAAAAATTTATCCACACAATGACATGCCAAATGAATTAGATCAATTTGTATAATATTTTTTTTCATACTTTTCATTCATCATATTTATATGAGACATGAGTGTGAGAATTTTATTTTATAAATATTTTGTTGATCTAACATTTCTTTTAAATTAATGCATATGTGATCAAATCTAATCTACATTTAAAGAAACGCCGAAAATGAGTAGATAAGATACTCATACTTAGTAGAAATACTTGCGTGCGGACGGATACACTTTTTCAACATACAGTCTTTAAACCGACATGATTGTCAGTTTTCAATGTTTTTCAACGAGGGTGTAAACATGCGCTTCGTTGCTGGACGTTTGCGTACGGTGGTGTTTTTTGTAGCGTTGGTGTACATGTTGTTCGGATGTTCGTGTTCAAGTTTCGAGTCTATGAGTTGGTGTTCTTATAACAAATGAGGCCCAAGCAGTTTTTTATTGTTTGTCACTTGAAATATGGTTTGCAAATTATCATAATAGGGATGCTCAGTGTCATCATATTAAATGGATAACAAAAATGTAACAAAAACTTTAGAGTTACTATTCAGATGTATATGAAAAAGAAAATTATATGATAAATCAAAAGAGCTCTCTTCTTTGTGGTCTCAGGTAAATGCTCTTGTGGCGAGGGCTTTCGCTTTTCAACAACAAAAGCGCATCTAAACTCTATTGTCTACAGGCTACAATATGTTTTACTACAGTAGATCTAATACAATTATTTAGCATCACACAACCACTTTCAGCCTCCATTTTAACCTCTTCTAGTTTTTTGCATAAGGTGTCTTCTTCCAATCTCGAATCAAGTTCAGTAGATGATGAATATTTAGGAGAAAATTGCATACCGTTCTCTTGTCAAGCCAACAATGTTTTTCTTCGTTGACACATAGGTGGGTAAGCTTCTTCCTGCAATTTGTCTAATAGCCTTTAGAAAATATTAAAAAAGCTAATATACAACTTAAATAAGCTCACCCAAACACCCCTTCACTAATACTTAAGACAACTTCTCTTTTTTAATTATACACAAAAAGCTCATCTTATCAAATAAAAGTTACAACTTTTCTCTAAAACATGCATGATAGCCAAACATGAAAAAAAAAACTAAAATCATAACACATTACGCATGAAATTCTATAGTTTACAAATAAAGCTTGTGAATTACTATTTGAGAACATCAACATCCCTACAACACAAAAACTAAAAAAACAATCCAGTAGATTATTGGCTGAAATTATCTTGGTGTCCTCAACGATAAGGCAAATTACTTTTGCCTAAATATGGGATTAACATCTTTCGAGGGAGTGCTTGGGCAAACCCCCACTGACAGGATAACATCTTTTGTTGGTGATTTTAGTGTCATCAGTATATTTTATGTAATTGTGATTTACTTGAGATCAAGGGCTTAGTCAAGTTAAGTTATAGTCAAGTTAGGAGGTGCGGAGTGCACGCTTGTACTAGCTAGCTCGATATCGCCAAAATAAGTGCAGGGGTCAAGGGGGTTGCGCCCCCTTACGGGGTCAAGGGGCAGAGCCCCTTGCTGGGGCCCCGCTGTGTATTGCTTTGATCTCTTGAAGACAGAACACACATAACAACTTTCTGTGTATTGCTTTGATCTCTCGTGCCTTAGAGACAAAGTGTTTTTCTCTGAATTATCCAATTGAGGATTTCGTGTAACCCGAGGCATATAGGGTCGAAATACTTCAATCTGAAAGTGATCTTAACACGATTCAGAGAATATATCAGGATAGTTTGATTATTACCCACTCATAAACACACCAAAATTCTAACAAAGATTGAAGTATTTATTGGTTTTAATCATGGTGGATTCTGTGAAGGATATGACGACGAAGTTTAGAAAGTTGGACAAGTTCGAGGGAAGTGACTTTAGGCGTTGGCAGAAGAAGATGCACTTCCTTCTCACAACTTTGAAGGTTGCGTATGTTCTGAGTACCCCCAGGCCAGAATTTGTTGAAGAGGAGACACTGGAATAGAAAAGGAAGCGATGCAAGTGGGACACTGACGATTACATATGTCGAGGGCACATCTTGAACGACATGTCGGATGCTTTATTTGATGTATACAAAAACGTGGAATCAGCAAAGGAGTTATGGGATCAACTTGAAGCCAAATACATGGCAGAAGATACTTCTAGTAAGAAGTTTCTTGTAAGTAATTTTAACAATTACAGAATGGTTGATTCAAGGTCTGTGATGGAACAATATCACGAACTCCTTCGAATTCTGGGACAATACACTCAACATGGTTTGTTCATGGACGAGGCTATCTCGGTGTCTAGTATCATAGACAAACTTCCACCTTCATGAAAGGATTTCAAACACATGTTAAAACACAACAAGGATGAGTTGTCTCTCGTACAACTTGGAAGCTACTTCCGCATAGAGGAAACTCTTAGGATGGAAGAAAGTGGGAAAGGCAAGGGTAAAGATATTGCTGGATCATCTTCTGTGAATATGGTTGAAGATGATAAGAACAAGAAAAACAATAAAAACTCCAAGGGAAAGAAAAGGAATTCATGAATAAAAAGGATGATACAATAAAGGTCTAAGATGACGTGTTAGAAGTGTGGAAAACCTGGTCATTTCAAGAAGGATTGTCGGGTTAAGAAGAACAATGGTGAGTCCTCAACAAGGTCTGATTTCTGACCATGTTATAATTCCGGTTAAAAATTATGTATCACATATTTATGAAATATGTTATGTTACAGGTGTGAAAATTGGCTTGGTGGTTTGACTCGGGTGCAACTTGTTCATGATGTTAAGATTCGTTGCTGGTTGTTACTTTTAAACGTAGAAGGAGGGTCTGTTCTTCATAGGGCGACAGTCACCAACCAATACTTGGACGTGGAAATGTTGTAATAGAATTTAGTTATGGAAAAACAATTACTTTATTTAATGTTGTATATGTACCAGGGCTTAGGAAGAACCTTATGTCCGGCCCCGTGTTGAATAAGTATGGCTACAAGAAAGTCTATGAAGCTGATAAGTATACCTTATCAAGACATGGTGTATTTATTGGTTTCAGATACTATAATAATGGCATGTTTATGTTAAATCTTAATAAAGTTCCTAGTAGCATTAATTCTGTCTATATGGCTTATTCTTGTGTGATTTCTAAAGTATGGCGATGCTCGATTAGGACCGTTATTTTAATGTTTGCATGATTTGTCTAAAAATAGTTTATTACCTTCTTGACAGAACATAGAAAAATGTAATACTTGCATGTTGACAAAAATCACTAGACAACCCTTTTAAAGATCTAAAAAGGAATTCTATTTTTCTTGAATTGAGTACATAGTGACTTATGTGATTTAATGCTCTCATCTATAGGGAAACAAGAATATGTTGTTAGTTTTATGATGAATGGCCTCTATATTTTTGTTATGTTTATTATTGCATGTAAGGTGAAGCCTTAGATAAATTTTAAAAATCTATTAAACTGAAGCTAGAGTTTCAACAAAACAATTTAATAAAACTTTACGCAAGTAGAGGTGGTGAAATATTATGATTTAGTTATTTCCTTTATGTAGGAATTAATATCTAAACAACGGCTCATTATAAACACATACAACATGGTGTGTTCGCATGGAGCATAGAGCTTTAAAGGAAATGGTTAATTCCATGTTATCCTACTCGGGATTGAGTGAAGGATTTTGGGGAGAGGCCATGTTAACGGCTTGTTATTTGCTAAATAGGGTTCCTAACAAAAATAACAAGATTACCCCATATGAACTTTGGTATAAAAAATGACCTAACTTGTCTTATTTGCGAGTTTGGGGTTGTCGGGCTGTCGTTAGACTTCCAGAACCCAAAAAGAAAATTTTGGGTGAGAAGGGTATTGATTGCATCTTCATTGGATATGCTGAGCATTCCAAAGCATATAGGTTCTATGTTATTGAACCTAATGATTTTGTATCTGTTAATTCGGTTATAGAATCAAGAGATGCAATATTTGATGAGAATAGATTCTCTTCAATACCTAGACCAAAGGACATAGTATCTAGCTCTAATGGAACTCAAGGTGGAGACCTACCAGGTGAAACTCCAACTGAGATTCCTAAACCTCGGTTGAAGTACATAGAGTCGGGTTAGCTAAATCATATGGCTCTGATTTTCAACTATATTTAGTTGAGGGATCAAGAGATGAGATTGCTTCTCAATATTCTTACTGTTACAGTATAGAAGAGGATCCAAAGACCTTTGATGAAGCTATGAAATCCTGAGATGTTGCTTTCTGGAAAGAAGTAGTTGATGATGAAATAGGATCAATAATGGAAAATAATACATGGGTCTTATCTGACCTACCACCTGGTTGTAAACCTTTAGGGTGCAAATGGATCTTCAAAAGGAAGATGAAAGTTGATGGTACTATCAACAAATTTAAAGCTCGATTGGTAATCCAATTATTTTTATGCAAGTTGGATAACCAATAGTGAAGATCATACTTCCACTACTGGTTGGGTATTCTTGCTAGGTGGAGGTGCCATTTCATGGGCTTCTAAGAAGCAAACTTGCATTACTGATTCGACGATGGAAAGTGAATTTGTAGCTTTAGCTGCTGCAGGAAAGGAGGCAGAATGGTTAAGGAACCTTATCTATGAGATTCCTTTGTGGCCAAAACCAATATCTCCTATTTCCATACATTGTGATAGTGCTGCCACTTTGGCTAAGGCATATAGTCAAATTTACAATGGAAAGTCTAGACACTTAGGTGTTAGACACAACATGGTTCGTGAGTTAATTACGAATGGAGTGATTTCTGTGGATTTTGTTCGTTCTCAACAAAACTTGGCAGATCACTTGACTAAGGGATTAGCTAGAGACTTAGTGCACAAGTCGGCTATCGGGATGGGATTAAAGTCCATTTAAATCTCTAACTGTGAGACACCCAATTCCCTTCTAATACAACGTTAGAAGCTGAATTCAATGAGGAAAGCTTACAATTAAAGATTGGAACACATTGTATCATCCCAAGGTATGTGTTCAGACTGCAGTGGGTTAGGTTGAAGTTTATCTTCTTAATAGTTCTTTTGATAAATTGCATTGCAGGTGCAAGACTAAAAGAACTACCTATGTGAGCATGGAGTGTCGCCGCTTCAAGAAGCTAGGACTTGGCTTTCTATATGCTCATGAAGGATATGGACGCAAGGCTTTGTAATAGTGTCAAGTATATGTACATTAGAAACTTGTAGAAACTTATGTGTATATTATCTTCGAGTATTCAAACGAGTTGATGGGTTCAATCCGTAGGACACCCTGATTCTCGAATATTTGGAATGCGTAATATACTATGTGAAAATTCAATCTCTAAGACATTTTCATTTATGCATGAGTTTGGTTTGTTTTGTTTATTTTAGTAGATCAAGGATTACACTAAAATAGGGGAGGAATGTTGGTGATTTTAGTGTCATTAGTATTATTTTATGTTATTGGTGATTTACTAGATCAAGGGGCTTAGTCAAGTAAGTTATTAGTCACACTTAGGAGGTGCGGAGTGCTGGCATGTATAGCTTAGCTGGATAACGCCAAAAATAAGTGCAGGGTGTCATGGGGAGCGCCCCTTTGCGGGGTCAAGGGGAAGCGGCCTTTGCCGGGGGTCAAGGGCAGAGCCCTTAGATGGGCCCTGCTGTGTATTGCTTTGATCTCTTGAAGACGGAACACACTTAACAAACTTTAGGTGTCTTGCTTTTGATCTCTCGTGCCTTGAGACAAAGTGTGATTCTCTGAATTATCCAATTGAGGATTTCGTGTAACCCGAGGCATATAGGGTCGAAATACTTCAATCTGAAAGTGATCTTAACACGATTCAGAGTTTGCCTAAATGTGGGATTAGAATCTTTCGAGGACGTGTTGGCATTGACAGATAACATCTTTCACTAACAATTATTTTGCTAACCCAATTTCCTAATTTAAGTAATAGTACTTCATAACTGAAAGAAGACCTAGGCATTTGCTACAATCTAGCTTTTCTCAAAATCAATAACTTTTGTAAGCGAAATACTCATAGAAAGAATATATAAAGAATGAACAACAATAATAAATATTAACTATGGAAAAAGAAGGTATAAAGAAGAAAAAATCACCTTCAGTGTAAAGGAAGATGGAGTCTGTAGACGGATTTTGGAGAGACTGTGTGACCCCAATGATGCTGCCATTAACAACGTCTGTAAAATTAGCTGAGAGACGTGGTCTTACATTTCATGGACCAAGGTGAGGCTTCACTTTCCGAAAATTTCAATTTAAAAATAAAAGAAGAAATTCAGACAATCTGTCCGAAAAGAAAAGAAGAAATTCAGACAATTTGTCCAAAAATTTCAATTTTTAAAAACAACGGATACACTTCACATACCTGTAAAAGTTGCAGGACGTGTGCAAGTGTTCTTGTATCTGACCTCTTTGAGCCCGTGACCTGATATTCCGGCGATTGGATTCAGTCTGCGAGTGTGGGACGCCTAAGTTCAGTTTAGACCAAAGATTTCTAGTGCCGCAGCTTAAAAAGGACCCATCTAGACCTGATGTTGTTTCTGAACGTCGTGGTGAATAAAGAAGCACATGAGTTACACAAACCTTTAACAATGGCTTTTTTTGCTGAACACCGTCATCGCAAGTGATGTGAGCTTGTGGGATTGACGTTTAAATATGTGAAGCCCAATCAACCTCAAGCGGCTGTTGAGAAGCTTATGTTAAAACCGCTGTTTGAGCAAAGCCTGTGAGAAAAACGGATATATAAATCCATCAGAATAACAACATAAGGTATTGAGAAAAGCATACAAAAAATTATGGTTACAACCTAACATCCTTTTCTACATGGCTAGATTCCAAGTTAATAGAAACGGGGCGCGATTGGTTATCAGGCGGCGCAAGACTACTATTTCCATATTGAGCTCTTTGTATTCCTTTCATTTTCGGATATACCAACACAACCACCAATGACTCGAGAAACCGGATGTAAAAAATTCTTAAAAATCAACAGTTCTTAAACAATACGGTGTGCAAAAAAGTTGTTTAGAAATGGCAATTGTCAAATGAAACATGAAAAAGATAGAAACCATTAAGTACCCAATACAAATGCGATATGCAACAACTTTACACACAATGACGCATAATCAAATAGTAAATTAGAGACACAGTAATATAGTAACTGTTCAGCTAATAACCTCTGTGTTTCATCGTCTTTGGCTACACGTGTCATTGAACTTGCTGCTTCATTATCTATGCACGCTGAATTTCGCACCTAAAAGAATTAAACAAAGTTTTATCAACAATGGACATAAAAGACCGATGGATGCATTTATCGAGGCTCTAAATTTTTTACTTATTGTGGCTACTACAACGTGAGTTATATGGAGTACCGAGTACATCAATAATGAAATAACATAATAAATGCACCATGGCTGTAAATTCACCAATTTACCCCACCACAACTGCAAATTCTATCACGAAAGCCTCTTATTATAGTGAAACAATGATGGAGAAAACTAAAAATAAAAAAGCTAGAGAGAATGCGTTATCATTCGATAGAAATTAGTTGCATTGAGAATTCATAGTCCACGTAATGCAACTACTCCATCATGTTGTTTCAAAAAGGAGGCTCAGATATGCTATAAGCAAGCTGATTTTGGGCTAATAAGCCATGGCTGCAATCACAGTTGCAAATGATACCTTTTCAGGTAGCAGTTACCATCTGAGTTGCCCAACCAAGATACATATCAGCTTTCCAAACATCGATTTCGCCTACAGTTACATTTCATCATCACACTCTATTTCATTATTAAAGTATCCCATAAACAAAGAAGCTCAAACACGCCTTTATCTATAGGAAAGTATGACATGTTAAAATACAGGCACTATGAAACAACAAAAAATAAGACTCGCGTCTGCAAATATTGAAGCGGTACCAAATACCCGGCATGGCTGCAACCACATTTAGTTGTGACTGCCCGCCAAGTTACGAGGACTGGCAAAATTACACGTACACAAAATATAAGTGCATAATTTATAGTATAATACTTCCTTAGGCCATTAAAACGACGTTGTTTTTATATATCATTTGATCAAATTCCTGAACATGTGTCAAACACCCAAATACCCGTTACAACAGTAAAAAAAAGTAGATATATCCGTCATGGCTGTGAGCTTAAGAAGCTCGCCCCGCTATGATTCAAATAATATCATCTAAAAATGACCCAAAGAAACAGGTGCGAATCACCCAAATACTCGCAAGAACAGTCAAAAAGTCAGATTTAGCCGCAAACGGCATCAACAAAGTGACTTTCCAAAGATTATCAAAAACCTTACTTGCAAACAACATAAGCAAGGTAAAACCTCCATATATGATCATAACTTATATACTAATCCTTAAATCCCATTTTAACTTAAATGCAAAACGTGAACCCAAAACAAATAAAAGTATAATATTGCTACCATCAGTTTATCATAAATGCTAGAATCATAAACTAACAAAACCCCTAATTTTTAACTAATCCTAATTTCAAAATAAAAAAAATGAAAACAAAAAATTCAATCAAAGTACATACCGGTCTTGATGAATCCCACATAAAATTCATAGCAAGAAGCTCTTAAAAAGAAATCGGTATTTTAAGATTTAGTTTTGTTGCTAACTATGTTAGGAACACTTGGGGTAAATATGGGCTTATTCTCTCAATGTTCAACTTGTCTACTGGATTATTCTCCTTTCAATTTAGCTCTATGGATGGATTAGATGTTATGCTTGAGAATGGTCCATGGTTTATCAGGAATAACCCGCTTATCCTGAAGAAATGGCATTCGGATGAGAACCTATTGAAGGAAGATGTTAGTACTGTTCCAATTTGGGTTAAACTCCATGGTGTACCTGTTACGGCCTTCAGCAAGGATGGCTTGAGTGCCATTGCTACTAAACTGGGTACTCGTCTAATGCTTGACTCTTATACATCTGATATGTGCATGCAATCTTGGGGTAGGTCAAGCTATGCGAGAGTTATGATTGAGCTTCGAGCCGATGTGGAGTTGAAAGATAACATTGTCGTGGTTATGCCTAAAATTACTAGGGAGGGCCATTATACATGTAATGTCCGTGTTGAGTATGAGTGGAAACCTCCTAGGTGTTCGTCTTGTAAGGTTTTTGGACATATTCATGAGGAATGTATGAAGAATACAGGTGCTGGTGAGAAGAAGACAGTGAAGAAGCCTAGTCAAACTTCTCAAGGTGTTTCGGTTGGTCTGAAAATGGGTTTTAAATCTTAGAAAGAATATCGTTCCCAAAAAGTCTACTGTTAGTTCTAAAAAGAAAGGTGTGGAACCTACTATTGAGGTTAGTAATTCAAATCCATTTGATGTTCTTAATTCGGTCGATAATGATGTGGAGTTTGGTACCAATGGGGGGACTACTAATTTGGTAAATAACGGGGCTACCTCAAGTGGATCCTCTTTTATGAATGTCGATAATAGTAGTTCTGGTACTACTCTTATTATTGATAAAATCGGGAAGTTTGAAGATTTACTTACTAGTAGACAAGTTATTCTTGTGGATAAAGCTGGTCCTTTGAAGAAGGTAGAGTTTCCGGGTGAATATAATAGTGAAGATGAGGTTGCATTAGTTGATAATGATATGGCTCGTTCTATGGCATCTGAAAGGGTATGTTTTAGCACTCAAAGTTTGCTGGAACAATATAGGGATTCGTATGGTAATGGTGACTATGATGATGACCCACACGATGATGATATGTACGAAGTTCAGGATGCTTTCTCATGAGCTTCAAGCTATATGCGATAATCTAGATATCCGTGTTCGAGGTCGCAAGAAGAAATAAATTTATGTTTCTTTTGTCTAGTCATTTTGTGTACCTTCCTTTTAGGAAGTAGGTTTGCCCATGTAACAGGCGGAGATGTGAGACTCACCCTCATCCCTTATACTTAAATGTTTTTGGCGTAATAAAATTTACTGGGGAAACCCTTTACCCAAAAAAAGTATTTTATGATTCAGGAACCATAAAGAAGCCAAACTATGTGTGTGAACCAAACTAAATGGTGGAACACACATGTCAAGCATGCAATAACCCAAGTACTTGTGTAGATTAGTTGGATCAGATTTGGAGCAATCGTGGAGCGGGTTAGGACTGTATCACCGGAGACGGGTAACCTAACTTGCATCACTGAAGCACACTTAAAACATGGAGCGGGTTAGATAATTGGGCCAGCAGTCGGGTATTAGCCGGGTTGGGCCGGGTCGGGTGATCATGACATTTTCTACTTATGTTTTCACTTATATTATAAATATTATAAATCCTCAAAAATTCTCCCAGAAATGGCATCTTTCCATACACCTAAATTTGTCTCACCAAAGTCACTGTGTGTCAAACACATCCGCACAATCTTCCCCAGTCCACCCCTTATAAGGGAGAGTACCTTTGGCTTTAAGCCTGGTACAAACAATGATCGAAACATCAAGTCCCGATATGATGTGGAAAATTCAAGCCCACAAAGTTCCCCACAAGTCCTCCCATCATTTGAGGTATACACACCACCCGTGACTTACCCGGAAGAAGTAGAAGAGAACATAGGAATCCCGATGAAGGTAGAACCTTTGGACCACACACAACTAGAGGATTTAGGCTTGAACACTTGTAATCATGACATTCCTCTTAGTTCTAGGGAAGTCCCTATTTTTGATGAACCGGAGCCTCAACCAAAACCCTTACCTAATTGTCCATCCTTAGATGCAAGTCTAAGAAACGAAAGAGGCCTCAAACCACCTATCAAACCACATAGTCCGGATAGTTTTAGGATGAAGGCATTAGATAATTTGACCATTCATACACCACCTTTATCTCTTGTGGCGTCTTTCCACCTTAGCGATTTGTATTGCTATTATCACCCATGCCTAGATGACCCTAAGAAACATTATGTATTTAAACCGAGTTTATTAGGACAAAGTGGATCATTAGGTGTTGATTTTTCAAATATGGAGGTGATAGAAAATGATTGGGAATTAGAATCTAAGAAAGTTTCTTTTATAGGGAGAGGACTTAATTTACCCGTTAGGCCAAAAGAATTAGAGAAGGGTTGGATTGAAGAAACACACCATTTGGAGCATATAATTCAACAACCAGTTTTTCAACATAAGGCTCCTTATAGCCACAATGGTGTTTACCATTACTATCACCCGCACTTGAACTCAAGTGTAAGGGAACCCTCCTATTTATCTGTTAAATAAGGGTAGAGTCAGGCTCTATAACTATCGAGTGTTAAATAATGGTTTACTTATTGGACCTTTAACATTATGGCTCATGTGTTTTGCAACCACGGACACAAGAGTCAAAAGTGAGGGGTGAACAATTTTTTTTAACTATGATATATAAGGAATATTTTTTTAATATACAATTTTCAGCTAAAACAACCATACAAATCAAATAATTACACATAATCATGACCAATGTCCATTAACACGAACTTCAGTTCTGATTTGTGAACTTGTAAGAGAAAAAGACCCTCTCAAGAAACAACCCCGTTTTCTCAATTACGCATTTCGGTTCATAGTTAATACATACTTTAGTTTCTAACCTTATGCTAAAACCAAACAGAAGCACATATTTCTGTTTGCCCAAAAATCAAAACCAAGCTGTCGGTTTACGGGTTGAGGTACAATTTTGTGCACACCTCTAGATGAACATATAAAGCTTATGTGTATAAAGCTTATAACTCAAATCATCATGAATCACTTAGATGGCCAAATAATGGAGAAAACAATATTTTGATGTCGAGTGAGGTAACAAAAAATGACAATTGATGCCATTAATAGCAGAGTAACAACATGAAATACATCTAGACTATACAAATGAAAACCAAATAATATGAAGTTTCAAACGATGGAACCCTCACGTACAAAATACAAAAAAGAATATATGTAGTGGCCTCCGTACATAGAAGTTGGTTTCCACATTCTAAATGAAGAAAGAAAACACTAAATAGAAAACTGAGTATAAACTTTTCAGCCAAACAATATTACCATTTTTAACACAATAAGATAACTCAAAGAACCCTCTAATTAAACCCAATAAGCACATATGTGTCTTCTAAAATTATCTAGCATTCGAAAAAACCAAAATTTAAAATACGCATGTAGATTAGTTAGCCACTGTGTTACTCTAAAGTGGTTCACTTTCCATATTTTTCCAATAACCGAATGTAATTTTCCCTTTTTTTTGCTTCAACCAAAGCAAATCCTTTGCCTTTGAAAGTTCACAAAAAACACTTTAGACGACCCATTTGCTATAAAATGCAATAAGTAGATAAGTATTAGCACTCTTAATAACCAATCCCATACACCCATTAATCAAAGCTTCGAATATGACCATCAACTCAAACCCACCTCAGATTAACTTTCCACAATCTAACATCATTTATACGCCTTGAAATGACCCATTTGCTATAAAACGCATTAACCTAACTAAAATAGTACTAATTATTGGTTTTGTGGCATCTAGTGTTTACCTCAACTATCAGCTTTTTCGTAGAGGCCGTGTCAGTAATACTAACTTCAGCTACTGGTGTATTTTTTGCTTCCTCTTTTTCTTTGGGAGATGATTGCTTTGAATCCTAAAACAAAGAACAAATAACAAAAACAAATAATCAGTTGTTAAAAAGTAAAACATGAAATAGCTTTTTGAATGCAGAAGTATTTCTATTCAAACATTTATTCATATTCTTAAACATAAAATAAAAACTGAATTTTAAGTTAAAGTTAGTGAAACCCGCAATTAAAATCCTATAAAAACCCTAAAAATATGATAATCATTACATTTACAAAACTGATTTAGGTATACCTCAATGGATGCGATTACGTAATTTTATTTTGCATATTCATCTTCTCCATCTGAGGTTAATGTTGGTGAGCCGGAGCTTCTGGAAAGCGTGGAGGAAGGAGTTATTGGCATAGTGGGGATTCGGTGAGGGAGATAAGGAAGAAGAAGAGGGTGAGAAACACGTGTTTAAGGAAGAGGGATTGTTCATTCAGACTTTTTTAGTTAGTAATTATTTATTAATATTGTTACTATTCATTAGATTAAAAAACTAAATTTTTTGTAATAAAAAAAGGTAGTGTAGAAGTTGTGAGTAGGCATCACTACGGCAAATGTTATATATTATAAACAAGCATGATTACTCGCGCGTTGTTGCGGAGCGTTAATTTTTTGCGTGTTCTTGCGGGGCATTAATTTTTTATTTTATTTTGTGCGGGTTTATTTTTTCGGTCTCATGTTTAGTAGTTTGTTTTTTTATATGGGCTATGTGTTGGCTTATGTTAATGGGTTTTTTTTTTTTTTGGCTAAACTGGTTTTTTTTAAATATAATTTTGTGGGATTACGTGTGCGTTAAATGTCAATCGCGCGTTACTGCAGGTCATTTTTTTATTATATTTTGTGCGGGTTTATTTTTTGGTCTCATGTTTAATAGTGCGGGTTTATTTTTTCGGTATCATGTTTAATAGTTTGTTTTTTTCCTTATTATGATTTTGTGTCCCGCGCGTTGTTGCGGGGCGTTAATTTTTTTTTTCTTTTTCGAATTTATCTTTTCGGTCTCATGTTTAATAGTTTGTTGTTTTTTTATATGGGCTTACGTGTTGAGCCCCATGTTTTAGGTTTTGTTTTTTTTGGGCTATATGAGTTTTTTTTAAATATATTTTTATGGGGTTTGGGTAAATGTGTTATATATTTGGGCTTATGATTTTTAGTGGCGTTTGTACGTTTGTGACCATGTCGTTTATGTTAAAGTTGTTATGTATCGAAGATGTTTTCGCGGGTATTTTTTTATCTGAATAAATCGATACTTTTGTAATATTTTTCTCCCTCCTATTTTGTTGTCAACAAATGTTTTATAAAAAACAGTTGAAACAACCAAAACAGTATCGAACAACTATCAAAATGTAAATGTTTCTTTCAACAATACCTTAAAGCTCACCACCCAACGGGCGGGCCTTGGATCTAGTTATAAATATTTGAAGTTAAGTAGTTTATTTTTCACATACTGATGAACTAATTAAACAATAAAAAACACAATGTATTTAGCTAGACCGGTTACATTGCAAAAATTTAGTGTCTTTTATGAAAATTAGCGCCGCTATGAGACAAGATTTTATGAGGATACCGTGACACCGTGGGAGACCAAGTTCCGCCCGTGTTTGCAACGTAGGAACATTACAGATTGATGGTTTGTTTCAAAGTTTTTAAGATCGGGAACCTACTTAAGATCGTTTTTGTCTTTGCAAGATCAAGATCGAAGATCGGATCGGGATCTTAAGATCCTACTATAATGTCATTTTCTTAATAATCTTTGTAAAATTATATAAATATACAAATAATAATATATATTTTATAAACATAAAAATATGTGAATGTTTCATAGAAATGTTGTCCTAAATTATGATTATAAAAATATTTAAGAAGATTAACATGTTGTTTTTTAAATTTTACAAAACACAACATATAGATTTGTAGTTTTTTAGTTTGTAGTTCTAGAAATGTAAGATCGGATCGGAGTAGATCTTAAGATCCTATGGTCAATATCGAGATCCTATAAGATCTTAAGCTTGCAAAAATCCTATGTAAGATCCAGATCGTTTTTGCATTGAAGTATCGTAAAATCGTAAGATCCTAAGACCAGGATCCGAACCCGACAACCATGGTTTATTTATTAGACCTTTAACATTATCACTCGCGTGTTTTGCAACGCTTATAACTCGTGTTTTCCTATAATGATAAATCTTTAATCTAACGATGTCAACTTGAAATTCTTATCATGATGTTTAAACTTTGGAATTTTTTTCATGTTGCCATATGAATATATATCTCTAATGTTAATCAGAAATGTATATGGCTGTATGCAATGGTTCGGTCGACATGTATGTCGATCCACAACCTTAGTCGAATCGGTCTCATTTGACAGTTCGGTCGACATGTATGTCGACCCACAACATTTGACGGTTTGGACGAATCGGTCTCACTTTTGACTGATACACATAGATGGAGCATAGTGAGGGCAGGGGTGGGTCATGGCCCCCCAAAATTTATAATAATTAACGTTATTATCTTCGACATATTAGGGATGTAGAGACGTGTAGCCCAAAAAAATAGGAGGAAACCATCACTTCATGTTTAATTGCCCCCACCTTCTCCACTAATTCAGTGTATTTGCAATTCTTTTTTACACAAAAACTACATTCAGTATTGCAAACTTAAACTAAATAGTCATATTATACTTTGATCTAATTTCTTACTTTCATGTTCTGAGTGTTTTTTTTATCTAATTATAACTAAATTACCTAATTGAATACCTAACACTTTGTTCTTGATAGTTTTGTTTTTCTTTCTCAATTTGTATCTACATTATGTTGCTGCTTTATAAATGATTTTTCTAAAGAATCGCTAGGACAAATAATGTTTCCACGGAAGTAGGTGCGCGAGAGAGACAAAACCTGTGTATATTTCATTGGGGTCTTATAGCTCCATGTTTATCAGACTCTTTCGTCACTAGTTGAGGACCAATGATAATAATCACGAAGAACCAGACTCAAATCAATATTTATATCATTACCCGGGGGGGTAGATGGAGGCGCAATGATGGAGTCTTTTGCAGGGAAGCGATAACTGTCGTAACTTCCTCATCATATCAGTGTATATTACCACAATCCACCCTGAGAATGAACTCAAGAATCTCACCAGCATCATCTTCCAAATTCTTTTATGCAATCCTTAATACAACCATCTTTATACAGACGAATTCTCACGAATCTCGCCTTTTCAAAGGCGTCCACAAGATCACCTTTCACCCCACGGAACAGCCTCTCTCGCTAAAACCCGACTAGAAGCGGACATCCGAATCATTGTTAACCATTTTAGGGGCATCTGGAATCACAACTATCGGACACAAATGCTTCATTTTCTAAACTTTCATCAAACTAGGGACCTCTGGCATCGCTTCCTTTCCATAGGACTAGTTCGGCTTGACCTCCAGCGATTATATTGGGCGCCCATATGCCAAAACTCAGTAGCGATATTAACGATAAGTCGATTACGATATGAAACTATAAATGGACTCTATCAACGATGTCAGGACTCTGTAGGACACAAACCTTCCCATGAGACCATTGGTCCATCACTTACCATTCCGTAAAAAACGCTGCTTCCCAGACCACCCAACTTGTATAAACATGGAGCCCATGATGCCAATGCAGACCCACCAGGTCTATCCTAAACATCTTTTATCTGGAATAAAATCGTGAGAAACATTTTGAACTCCAAAAAATACTTTTTAAGCTCTTGAATCTTGATGTTTCCACTTGCTTCATAGAGGCGAATTTCAACCAAACCCAACGGCCCCCAACATATCTAAGACCAACATCATCAGAATCCTAAGAAGACTTTAGTTTTTAGAAGCTCTGAAATGACACTTAAATCTTTAATTTAGCAAGAATATACGGCTCATACCATCCAAATCCATACAATCGTTACCGAGTTTGACATCACCGCTTCATTACCCGCTTACTTACTATACCTTGTTACTCAATCCGACACCCCCACAGATTCTGCTCAGCATTACTTGTACCGTATTGCCTACATGTCCATTGATTTGTTGGCCCAGGGACGTTTAGCATCGGAGTTAAAAGATGTTAAACATTTTCGTTGATACTAACAGATTGAGGTTCGAACCTACACCTGGGTTTGCCGTCCCACAGAACGTTCCACATGTGCTATTATAAGTGCGACCATATTTCGCCATCGGCAAAGAAATGAAAACCACCAATCCATTCAGTTTTAGATTGGAAACTAACTGATTGATATCATTAACGTTTATAAAACGTACTAAACAAAAACGATGACCCGATTTGGATCTCTTGCAGTAGGTAAATCGATCACACACCCTATTTGTTAAAATTTTCCCAATGATCTGGAATGACGCTTTCCATGGGATATTAGAAACAAGATTGATGAAACGACTTATGTTCTCACAAAACTTAGGATGGGATTTTGTTGGGTATTACCCTTGTTACGTGCTCTTGACGGACGATTTATTATCGAGATGATCGTTCTTTTGCTTTCTGAATAAGTATTAGTTTCGGTGGACATGTATCACATTGCCATCGTTATGTAACAACAGAAAAGCCAAGATCCGAAAATAGGATTGACAAAGCTATCATTTGTGGAAGATGGGATTAAGAGGCGTGTGGGAGATGATTAGGGTTTGGCTTGGTCCAAAAAAGGTTAATTAAACGTATTTCTTCGACATTTTTGGGATGTAGGGGACGTGTAGCCAAAAAAATGAGGAATAACATCACTCCTGTTAATTGCCCCCACCTTTATCACTTTAATTCAGTGATTTGCCAATTCTTTTTCACACAAAAACTAATTCAGTATGACCAAACTTAAACTAAATAGTCATATTATACTTTGATCTAATTTCTTACTTTCATGTTCTGAGTGTTTTTTTTATCTAATTATAACTAAATTACCTAATTGAATACCTAACACTTTGTTCTTGATAGTTTTGTTTTTCTTTCTCAATTTGTATCTACATTATGTTGCTGCTTTATAAATGATTTTATTTCTCGTAAAACAAAAACAATATCGTAGATTCGCAGACTTGTTGAAACATAAGTTTCGTCTTTGATGGATTGAGTTAGTTGTCTTCGAATCTTTAAACTAGCTATCATTTGCTATCATCGTATAATAGCAAGGTCTCAAGTAGTGTTTGCTGAATAATTGTAAATTATAACGTTTTGTTATACATAAAAGAATACTCTTTAAATGTCATATGATTTTGCCCCCCCCCCCCCCCCCAAGAGATTCGTTGAAGCTCCGTCCCTGCTGATACAAATACACATTCTCCCTTTTATTTTTTATAATTTGGTATTAATATAAAAAGATGTAGGTCGCAGCACTGTGGTTAAAAGCACGAATGCCATCGAGAAAAAGGTGGAGTGTCAGCTATCAGGGAAAATGTAGGTCAATATAGGTTACTATTGTGGCAGCTACAGTTTGACTAACTAACCCTAGTTAACAAAACAAACGATTTGATAGTACTACGTATCTTACAATGCTGGTCTTCCTAAAGAGAAAATTACTCTTTAGGGACATAATCTTTTTCGTGTTCCCCATTATGGTCAAGTTTTCTAAATCTTCCCAATTTGGTCATGCTCAACTTCTCAACTGCTCAACTCTATCCAATGGTCGCCACGTGGCAACTTGCAAGTACAATTCACTTTAGGTTAGATACAAGTATGGCCCATTTGCATATACAACCACTATTTTGTCTTATCTCTCACCAAATGCTCAATCGACGGCTGCTCAACCCACAAATGCTCAACCGGCGGCTACCTCTTTTTTGGGACGGTACACGACGGACATGATGGACATGACGTCGTACTTTCTTTTGGGTAACTTTTTTTTCAGATCTAACCTTTAATTTGAATCCAAGATCTATCTTAAAAAAACACACACAATGTTTATTGTTCTTTGATTACTGATTATGACTTCTTTGGTATGTTTTTCATTTGCTTAATGTTAGCTTATTCTTACTGATTATGCTTATTGTTTGCTTATGTGGAAAACTAGAAGGGGGGTTGAATAGTTTATCGCCTTTTAAATTAATGTTATGCTTGTTTATAAAAATTTAGATTCGACTTTGTGTGATCTCAATACGTGCACAATATGAACAACACAAGTATGGAAGTAAATGACAAGTAAATATGAAAGACAAGAGATAAGAGTTAGAAATATCAAACCACAACACAAGGATTTATAGTGGTTCGGTAACGAAGCACCTCTTCGCCCTACTCCACTACCCAAGCACCAAACTCGAGAGTTATCTTCACTATGTCAACAAACTCCCTTTAGGCGGAGAAAACCGTACACAACTTAGCTTACACCAATTTCTGACACTAAGTGAAATGTCGAGTTCTAATCCTAGCTAGAACCAATCTGTCACAACTAAACACACCACTTCACGACAATTCACAACTTGGCTTAACTTTACAACTTCTCTCTACTTCATAACTTCTCTTCACTTCACAACTTTACTTTGCTTCACAACTTCACTTCACCAAGACACTACTACGATCACACCAATCTATCACTACTTACTAAGATCACCCGATCTAACTATACTTACAATGATCACAACAATCTACTTATTGTACACAACTATGATACACACATTCACAATATACACAAATGATTTACAAGATATAACACAACTACACAACTATACCAACTATACTATAACACTTCTTGACTTGATGATAAGAAGTATTATTTTCTTGCACTTGAGGTGTTAAGCTTGGATCACTTGGAAACAAAGCTTTATGATTAAATGATCAAAGGAAAGAAAGGATTGTATAAACTGATTTAGAACAGAAAGAAAGTGTGTGCAAAAGGTGAGAAAAACAGTGGGGAATGATCCAGTATTTATAGGCCAGCTGAGCTGGCTTTTTGTCTGGGTAGTCCCCTTAAATAGGGTTCGGTCCCCTTAATAATTAAGGGGGCCGCCCAACCCATATGCTCCCTTTTTGTCTTTTCTGAGGGAGGTATTTTATAGGAACATTTCTAGCCGTTTTTGGGTAGAAAATTTAAATTTAAAATATTTATTTGAATAAAACATTTCTTTTAAATCCAAAAATATTTTTGTAAAAGATATAAAAATGTTTGTGACATTTTTATAAAAAATGTGAGGTTAACTAAAAATTCCTTTGATCATGAAAAGCATTAAGCATATGTTTATTCATACCTTTAAGTGATTAAATTTTTAAAATGAAAATTTACTACTAATACTTGTTTAAAAACAATTTTTCATTAATGAGTTTACATTTTGTGATTATCAAAATGTAGAGAGATCGAAAAATATTAATAACGTTTTTAGGCATTATTTCTATCAACAATCTTCCCTTTTTTGATGATTACAAAATTTAAACTCATTAAATGTAAGGGTTTTTGGCTTTTAATAGCCACGTACTTTCTCAAATGTACCCATATGGTACGTGTTACTAATATTTATTGCCTATTTCATACCATTTCTTTTAAATCTAAAAATGTTTTGTAAAAGTTATAAAAATGTTTGTGATATTTTTATAAAAAATGTATGGTTGAACAAAAATTCCTTTGATCATAAAATGCATTAAGCATATGTTTATTCATACCTTTAAGTGATTAAATTTTTAAAATGAAAATATACTACTAATTACTTGTTTACAAACAATTTTTTTCATTAATCGTTTTTACATTTTGTGATTATCAAAACTAAGAGAGATCAAAAAATATTAATCCCATTTTTAGGCATTATTTCTATCAACAATCTCCCCCTTTTTGATGATTACAAAATCTAAACTCATTAAATGTAAAATTATTTTTAAACAAGTATTTAGTGAGTTTTATTTCTATTTCTCCCCCTTTTTGTAGAATCAAAAAGGCTTCGTCGATGAATATGTGAAAAGTTGACGGGATGAACGCTCCCCCTTGATGTGTACTCCCGCTCGCTCGAGAGCACCAAGAAATCGAGCTCTGGTAACTTTGCTACAAAAACAAGTTAGAAGAACAAGACAACCATTTATAACATGTAGCAAATAAGAAAAAAATATTTAAACATATTGATAATACTTAACAAGTGTCAAGTTATTTGTGTAAACCAACAATCACAAATATATATCAACTAGGCTTAACTTTTATGGATATGAAAAGTGAAACCAACCAAAATGAAAACAAGTGCATAAAAAATATGAGACTAAGGAGCATTCATAAAAAATATATATAAAACACATTCATGCATACATCGAATTTAAGTGCAAGCAAAAACATACTTGATAACATAATACCAAAGATCATTCATTTAACATAAAGAATTGTGTATAAAAACACAATCATGCATACATGAAATAGAGATAATATGCTTGAAGCATATTAGTACAACATACATTAACTAAATATGTCCTAATATTCCTAGAATTCTATAAGACTTGCTTGCAAAAGGTTTAGTTGACAATTATTTGAAAATGGCTAAACATGGTGTACGTTTAGTTTGGTGAAAGTGATGGTGGTGGTGGTGAGTTGGGTGGTTGAGGTTGTGAAAGCATGTATTCAATGTGAGAAAACATGCATTGGAGTTCATCTCTCAATCCAAAGATAAGAGTACGATTGTGAATGCAACACAAACATGAGTCTCCATGTGCCTCAAGAAGGTTCCAAGGAATGGGATGACCAAAGATAGGTGGAGAGGGTGATGGAGTATCAAATTGGACATCAAGTGGGGTAATTGGTAAAAGGGCGAGAGTGATGTCCATTGATGTATTTTCTTAAGTTGGAGGAGGTGGAGGAACTCTTGGAGGAGGGGATGTTGGTGAGTTCAAGTAACCATTTGTTGATGGTGATGTGGATGAGGTTGGTGATTTAGGTGTGTAGTCAATGGAGGAAGAGGAAGTGCCTTTGGTTGATGGTGTTTTTGAGGGTGCATTAGGAGCACTAGGTGATGAGAGTTGATGCTTGGGTGATGGGGTTTTGGTGTCATCTTGAGTTAAATCCACAAACAATTGTTTTGGTGGAATGATGTTGATTTTTGGTCTTTTGGAAGCTTTGGAAATGGAAGCTCTAGTGGATGCCATGGTGGTTTATGGTGGTTGATAGAGGATGAAGAAGATGGTGAAGTGGTGATATGCATTTGGAGGGAATTTATTGGAAGAAAATGGTTTGGAAATGGAATGAGTTTGAATTAGTTTAGGATTTTCCAAAATCTGTTCAAGCATTCTGGGTAAGGATAGCTGAGGCTAGGTAAAAGAGGGTCAAAAAGCAGAAAGAAACAGTAAAATCCGTGAACCAGATGGCCGGTCCCCTTAATTAATGGCCGGCCCCCTTATCTTTAAGGGGACCGCCCTTATGAATTAAGGGGGCCGCCCATCTGGTGTTTTTCAGACGACCAAAAATTTGATTTTTTGCAAAAATTTGTAAGAAAGGTTGTGTTTTGGTGGTCAATTTGCAGCAAGTCCCATGTAAATATATGCATGAAATCAAGTATATCATGTATGTTTGCAACAAATAAAATAATAATGCATAATTATAAGAGCACACTAATAATTGATAGAGATTAAAGTCCTAATGCAAGTTGAACAAGTTCAAGTTCTTCCGACTAGGTCGGGTTGTCATCACACAATCAATTAAACATATACATAAATTCACATAAAGTCCTAAACCAATTATTCTACCAAGCTAGTCACTATTCAACATCTTCACTTCTTTTTCTTGCTGAAGACTCCTTGCAATGCCTTGCCAAATGACTTGAATCCACCTCTAAGTTCTTTATGCATTTGTTGTGTTTGATTGAGCAAGTCGGTTTGACGTTCGAATAGAAGATCATCATTTTGTTCAGAAGAAGTGGGAATGTTGTATGGTTGGTAATCGAGAGGTCCGAGAGAGTTTAGGTAGGTTGTAGGAGATGGGGTACTAGCACGAGAATCAACATCATCCTTATCATCATCTCCTTGGTGAGATAAAGATCTACGGTTATGATGGGCGGAGGTCGAAGAGACGGAGTGACGGGCTTTTCCACGATCACTTCGGGGTCGAC
>BQNB010049958.1:0-18765 GCA_026074375.1 Tanacetum coccineum
AAGGAGTTTGTTTAACTTTAAAAGGTGAGCCGTACGTCGCAAGAGACACAAAAGGTAAGTTTTTGATTCTTTGGTTCGGGAACTTATTGATGGATAATACTTCAATTGAAAATATTATTTGTTGGTGTTCTTTTACTAACTTGGTGAATTTTTTTATTTTATTTCTTTTTTAAGGACAATGTTTTTAAATTTTTGATTTTTTTTATATTATATATACTAATAAAAGAAAAGAAAAATCTTTGTATATTTTTTTATGAAAATAAACAAAATAACTTCACTCGGAAGGATCTTCAAACACAAATTTTCAAACGGCTTCAACAATCGGATACACCCCTCCCCGGCAGCGGCGCCAAAAACTGATCGCTTCTGATCTACACCTTTTTTATAATATATAATATATAAATATAAATATAAGATATACTTATAATATATAATATATAAATATAAGAGGGTATGAATCAAAAAAATCACAATTATAGTAATCCGGGAGTACGATTCCCGGGTCGTTTCCCCAATGAGGAATGCAATGGAAAGTCGAAAGTCGTTATGAGAATCGATGCTTGAATGAGACCAATTTGATTGGGATTCTAATTCTACGGGAAAATTAAGGCAATTTAAACTAAAAACTATTAAGGGCACTAAAATTAAACTAAAAACGCGCTAAATTATCAACTATATCAAAATTAAGCCCTAAAAATGCAAACTTAGTTTCTAAACCTCTAAAATGCCAAAAGAAAATTTTCTAAAAAAAACAGGTAAAGTCTTAAATGATGCAGAGATTCTAAAAAAAATAAGCTGGTGATACCAGCTTATCAAATAAGCTCTAAAAAGCCCCTAAAAAGCCACGAAGTGGCTTGGGCTTATTGGGCTCAAAAAGGTGTTAAATACCAAATCCCTTGAGACTTTAACGAAAAAGTCCCAAGGGCGCAGCGGTAAAGAGTGTGTGTGTGAAAGGGTTGAAATGGGTTGAGGTTGAGGGTTCGAGTCCTGCTTACCCTCAACTTCCCCAATTCTCCTTTTGCTTTTTTTTAAAAAACTTTTTAACTCAGCTTATAAATAAGCTGTAAAAACACAACTTTAATGAAGACAATATTTTTTTAAAACTCAAAAATAAGCACGAAATAAGCAATTTAAAATGACAGAAATGCCTTTTATCCTAAAGGCTTAAAAATACTAACTGTTTGGTCTTTTGAAGTACTAATAAGCAATCCTAAAAGAGAAATAAGCTATCACAGATATTCAACTATACATAATAAGCATAAACAAGCAAAAATAAGCAAAGAAATTAAGCTACAATAAGCTAAAACAGACAGATTACTTAAAAGCTATAAAACTTAAAATTTTTACTCTAAGATGCAAATAAGCTATAATAAGCTCAAACCTAAAGGAAATAAGCTAAAATGGGCTTACACTAAACTAATAAGCAATATTAAACCTAAATAAGCTAGTAAAATAAGCAAAAAAGCACAAATAAGCCAAATAACACTTAAGCTAAAAAAACTGCATACAAACAGCAAAGGTTGCACTTTTGAGCTTAAAAATAAGCTCAAAGATGGAACCTTATGGCTTAAAGAGTTATACCACTGAAAAGCTCTACCAATAAGCTACAATAATCATTAATCAAAAAGGAGTTTGAAACACAAATAAGCTCTTAAAAAGCTTAATGAAAAAGCTGTTTGTTCATTTCTCAACACTTTGAAAATTTTCACAATATTGACAAATCACTACTTTTGAGCTTATAAATAAGCAAACAATCAGAACATTATGAACTTAAGACCTACAAACATATTGAGATTTGACTACATAGGACACATAACAACAATCAAAAAGCATTTTGAAACACTGAATAAGCTACAATGATCAAAAGAAAAAGCAATCTCTCAAAAAAAATTAAAAACTTACCACTTTTTGACAGGTTTGGCAAAAGCTCAAAACAAACTTGCAGGTCTTATGGACTTTGTTTTAGCACTCAAACAAACACATAAACATCAAAATCTTACAAAAATCACAAGTCTAATCAAATAAGCTTATATAATAAGCTATATGTTCTTAGATTCAAACAACTATTTGTATAACCAATGAGTTTGATATTTTTCACTTAAAAACTTAAACAAAATAACTTTTATGACTACTTTTAACTAATCTAAACTGACTCAAAAGCACAAAGCAAGATTTCACCCATTTTGACCCTTTAAATAGGTTAAACCAAACACCCCTTTAAAAACAGTTTTTAGTACTTTCAACTTGATAAAAGCTATTTAAGCTGACACTCTTCAAAGACCAGATGTTAAACAGCTTATAACAAACTTAATGAACCAATATAAGCAATCAAATAAGCCAGAATAATAAGCTAAGACACTATGCTGCAATTTTTAGTTTTTTTTAACTGTTTTATAGCAAAAGCTTACAAAATGAAATTTAACTAAGAATTGAACTAAATAAGCACTAATCAACAATTATAAGCACTAATAAGCTATTTTAAACAACTATAAGCAGGAAATAAGCAGGATTAAGCTAAAATGCAAGTTAAAGCTATAAAATGAAATTGAGGACTTACAACTGCCTTTGCTCAAACAAGGCTTATAAAATGCTCAAATGAGCTATCAACAAGCTCCAGCTTATCCTAAGATAAGCTAGTGGGGTCCTGGAAGCCCATCCAGATCTGGCTTCCCTTCCATTATAAGATGTGGTAAATTTGGGGTGAAATTTGAGTGTAAATATGCTCAGTTAAGCTTTGAGAACTTAACTGAGAGTATAACAAGTTTATGAATGAATTTGAGAGCTTATTGAGCTTTGTCAGAGTATAAAAGAGCTTTTTAAACCATTATGTATTTAAGTAAAAACAAGAATTAACAAATGAACAATATGAAAACTGAACTTTTATTGATATTAAGACTTAATACAAGCTTAAAAGAAGAAAATTACATTTAAATGAAAAGACAATAAGCTAAATATTACATAAAAATAAGCTATTAAAAAAACTAAAAAACTATCTCTGTGAGTGAGGATTGAGCTCCTTTTATTGGCAAGAGAGGATGTTTCTTGGCCCTTACACGCTCCTCCTTGATCTCTAAATCTTGGCCCTTCAATTCTTGCAATCATTTGATGCTCTTTCTTATCCGTTGGATCAAAGTGTGAGCACACGGATTGCCAGCGTGGCATTCCTTGTGTCAGAGGCTTTGTGCTTTTATTACACTGGGTTTAGTGTAATTTTTCACTTCTTGTGTGTTTGTTTGCTTCCAACGTGTCATTCCCTTTGTGTAAATGGACCAATAAAAGCTCTTGAGGTGACGTTTCTTTGCTGAGATGTGGCTTAGTACTTGGAATCTTCTTTTGGCCATGTCAATTGCATTTTACCCTTTGTTTTTTACAGGGTAAATGGAGGAGAATGACGATGAACAGTAAAACAGATTCCCGCGCCTTTTCTTTCCTTTTTATAACTTTGTTTGACCTAGGGGTTTGGGTTGTTGACTTGGGCCTGGTGTAAAAAGGATTGGGCCACGGTTTGGTTAAATGGTTATAGTTATAAGAGATAACGACCGTTATCTCTTTAATAAAAAGGAGATAACGGTGTTAGGGTCTAGGGACTTTTGATGAAAATGAGTTAATAATAAGGGCATTTTGGGTATTTTGAGGATTTTGTCTTTTGTGAGTTGACCAATGGTTGACCAAGGGTTGAATTTTGATGACCTTTTGCTAGAAAATTCTGGCTCTTGTGCACTCTATCCGTTCCCGTGTCCGTGTTTGTCCGGTTTTGACCGTTTTCTTATGATTTTTTGCATTATCCGTACCTACACATCACAAATGACAAAACAAGTAATATACAAGCATAATTTGTACAATTTGTTCATTTATAGGCCATTTTTTGTATATAAAGGATATGTGATTTCTCACATATCAATGGCTATAGTTTGAAAAGAAGTTAAGGAAGAAGATGAAGCTAAGGAAGAACATGAAGCTAAGGAAGGAGATAAAGTAGTTGGTAAAATGACAATTTTACCCTTACGTCCATGGCACATGCTAGATTTAATGAATATTAGTGTGGGCCGTTAAAAGGAGGGGCAAACGATAGAAAACGTTTTCCACTTAAGGACGAACGGTGCATTTTTTTGGGTCAAAGGACGTTAGGTTGCGTTCAACGCAAACCACAAGGACGAACGGTGTAATTTACTCTATACATAAATATCCCCTCACGAATATGCTATTTATCTATATAATTATATAAATTATTACGCCTTTAGATACTTATTTGAGTAATAGTTGTTGCAAGAATAAACGAAGCAAGGAAGCTTGAAAAGATATAGAATGTTCGTTAGATTCGTTAACGACCGTTAAAGAGAAGGACCTAAAAGATAAAATAATGGAAAGACGCCAAGTGCGGCGTGCTTTTAAGGAAGTACGGCGTACTTGCTGAGCGGGTAAAAGCAATTAATTCAAAGAGAAGTACGACGCACTTTTTTTTGGTAAAGGGTTTCCCTGGCAAATATATTAACCAAAATAAACAGTTAAGTACAAATGGAATGTGGCAGAAAGTACCACATTAACCTCAAGCTGCACACAGCTTGTTAAACAAGTGTTTATGACATGCCATAAACACAAAATGAGCCTAGTAAAATACATAAACTAGACTAGACATAAACCAAGATGAGAACATATAATCAAGCGAGCATCCAGCAACCCAGCAGCAACACGATAGAGCAATAGAGATCCAAGTAAGGTTGCCTCCTTAAAAAACCCTTCCAAAGAAAACCCAGTGTGACGCACTTCTTGCCTGTAGTTGCGAATTTACTTGCCATTAAGCATGGCATTGAAGTGTGACTGATCATTTGCACCACTACCCTTCTCTCCTACGTTTTAGGGGATTCCTGAAGTCTATTTAACAACACCTAAAGCTTGGAGATCAAAGGAAAAACCAAAAAGAATCATAGAAAGAAGAATTTGAAGAGTAGGATGAACTAACATCAAGTTTATCCAATCTCTCTTGTAATCACCACCACGAGGACGAATTTGGAGTTGCTTTCCGGTTATTTAGCTACTGTGATAGAGTACTATAAGGTCGGATTAGTTGCTTTGGGTATAATAAAGTTTTCATTTGGGAAAACTCGTGTAAATGCATTTGTGCTTGTGAACTTTGGTACAATCATATTATCCTTTTTAATATGATTCCTGCTGATTTTATGATGTTCATTATGTGTTTTATTCCTATGATCATAGAGTAATTTTGTTATGTTTGTTTGGGCAAATTGGAAAATGTAATATAAATGTATGTCATGGATATATGCTTGTGATTATAGGAATTGTATGCTTGATGTGGTTATGCTAAGATCATTAGTTATTGTTTGATTTATCTTTGTAGTAGAATTGGGTCGAAAAGCTCTATTACTTTGATTGAATTTCGTGTTGCTTGTCTATGGCAATTCGGTGTTAACCTTGTGAGAATTGGTTAATAGACCTATGAGCAGCCTAAGTATAATTATGTTTAATGACTAATCTCACGTCTAACGACTTGATTAGGATAAATATGCTTGTTATATTATTAACCACAAACCTATCTTTATGCACTTGAGATGTTAAGAATTATAGGCCGAAAGGACTTCTTGTCATGTTAGGTAAATATCTGCTTGAATGATTACCCGTCATCTCTTGCTTATATGTATTGTTTATGCGTGTGCATCTCTATCCATGTATATTTTTATCTTCATGTATCTTAGCCTAAATAAACATGTCTTAATCATCTTGTTTACAAAACTGATAGTTTGGAGTTATTGTCTTTTATAATTAAAATTCTAAGTCTTTGGATAAGTGACAATCTAAAGATTGTTTTCTGCAAAATATATTAACTTTAGGGCACAACAATCCCGTGGAACGACGTGGTCTTATCGTTACTAGATTACAAACGAAAGGCTATACTTTTCGCGTGTGTTAGTGATTTAATCAGTTAAACTAGTAATTATAAATTTAAAGCTTTCGTAACACATCAATGTTTTTGGCGCCGCTCCTGTGGATTCCTTTAAGTTTTCTGAGTGTTTTGCATAAGTTTTACCACAATCGTCGTACAATTTTTTGGCAAACTAAACCAAAAAAAAAATTTGGTACTGAAAGTACGCCGCACTTGCACCTTTATGTGCCACACTTTCTGGAAAATTTGGAAGTACACCGCACTTTCTGGAAAATTTCAAAAATGATTTATGAGTCGAAACCAAACAACCCCCAAAACTTTTTATTTCTTAAATTCATTGCTGAGAAAATGAAGATTGCCTTTTATGTGACTGTGCTACTTGAATTTATGTGTTTGTGTATATCGTACATTAAATTTAAAAAACCAAAATATTTGCTTTTAAATTTTGTCGTGTTTCGCCACATACCGAAACCTAATCCTAAGTTGTGTTGCTACGGCAATTATGACTTTAGGGTTTTACTGTTTTATGATCTTTTAGGGTTTCATGGAACATGTGCTTCACAATCCTAATTCTAAATTAGGGTTGCGTTTTTTGCTTATCTTTTTTGTGGCTGCGCTTAGGGTTGGTTTTATGGATTGGATCGATTCATGGTTTTGGTGGCTGCAAAGATTATCTCGTTAAACCTTGGAATCGTTCGTAGCAACTAATCAAGAAAATCCTAATTTATTAGGGTTTTTCTTTTGTTCGAATATTGTTTCTGATTTGTTGCGCTATCAATGGTGGTTTTCGGATCATCATTCTTTGATTAGGTTTCGTGTAATCTCTCAAACACAGGTTCTAGTTTGCTGGTTCGTAGGGTGTTTATTCACATTATTTCTGTATTGGTTTGGAGATGAGAAACCTTATGTTGGGAAGTGTTTGTGACGTGGTATTAGGCTATGTTCGTGGGTTTAGGGGATGATGATGTGTTGTGTTGCTCTTTTGCCGAGTTATGAGATCATGGAGGTTTATTTTTGAAGGGTAAAAGATGTTTTGCATTGGTACGATGATGCGTATTAATGGTCATGGTTATTAACCCATAGTTTCTAGTTAACTAAGGTGTCATGTCCTTTGTTGACTACTGCTGAAGATCACTAATGGTATATTGCTGCAGATTATAGTTTGATGGTAGTTGCGTGCATGCTATTTGCATACATGCATTCTGGTTGGCCAAGTCTACGCATTACTTTGGTAAGGTAGCTTGGAGACTATTATAACATTATCTTTTATGTTGGTGGATATGTTTATGGAAGCTTCTTCGTTTGATTGCTTATCTGTACGTCCCTTGACACAATCAAATATAAGACAGAATGATAGATATTGACCAATTTTGTAGTCATGTGTTGCTTGGTAGTTGCGTGTGTTGTCATTACATACATGCTTTGGGTTTTTTTGCAGTTCTTCTTTTTGTTCGGATTGTGATGTAGGTGAACTTTAGTTCTAGTCTGAATGCTTAAAGTTGCTGCTTGGATGGTACATGTCTCTTTTACTAGGTTTCAGCTCATTGAGGGAATGCTTAAGGAAGTGGAATGCGATTCCAATATGGAAGTGATGAGAAGAACAAGCGGGTTATTATGGAAGATTTTTTTATTGTTTTTCTTATTTTGGTAGTCATAAGAATGGCATGTCATTCTTATGTAGGTAGTTGAGTAGTAGCAATATGTTGCTTGTAAGTGTCCAATTTTTGGACGGAGATAAGGGATTTCACCCTTATCCTTTGTACTTCAACGGTTTTTTGGTGTAATACAATTTACCAGGGAAACCCTTTACCCAAAAAAAAATTGCCGTGTTTAAACTGATGATAATTAGTATTCCTGTTATGCTTATATTATGATTATTTTCATATTAAATCATAAAAACGTATTAAACCAAAGAACTCCCAAAACTTTCTATTTCTTAAATTCATTAATGAGAACATGAGGATTGCATTTTATGTGATTGTGCTACTTGAATTTATGTGTTTGTGTATATTTTACATTAAAATCAAAAAACCAAAACATTTGCTTTTAAATTTTGTCGTGTTTAAACTGATGCTAATTAGTGTTCCTGTTATGCTTATATTATGATTATTTTCATGTGAATGTCTTTACATGTTTGGAAATCATAAAAAACGTATTAAACCAAAAATCAAAAAATATGAGATTTTTAGTCGAGTTTGCTTCATGTCGTATAAATTGCTTCTGAATGAATCTTACCATTTTGCTATGCTTACTATTTGCTTATACATGTTGTTTGAATGTATGAACACACCTACGAATTATAAATACCGTATTAAAGTGAAAATGAGAAGTTACATTGAAAATTGTTTCGTGATGATTTCTGTGACGTTTGGTGTGATCATAATGTTTCTTGATGTTATTTATATTGTGTTTGAACTTAAACAATGCTTTAAAAGTCTATCTAAACTGATTATATATCATTTTATAAAAAACTAAAACTAGAAAACGCCAAAGTACGACACACTTTTTCGTAAGTGCGCCGGTTGTCGCGAATTTTTTCAAAAACTCAGGTAAAGTACATCGCACATTTTTGAAAGTGCGCCGCACTTTTGTACCTGGAATTTTACAGAACCTTAATATCTTGTTCATAATTCTAAAACCAATACGTTTATTGATCTACAAATGATTATTGATGATACTTGACTACAAAATATCATTTAATCTTATTAGGAGTAACATACTAATGTTTGATTTGATGTTGTTTTGTATAAAGTTAGAAATGGACCCACATACGAGCTTGGGATAAATGTGCATTAATGAGAATCACAATGTGAACCTAAATGATCTAATTGAAAGTGAAAGAGAGTGGAGTGGCCCTACTTATTTGGACACAACCGATAGTGGAAAAAAGGAGGAAACTAAAGCTTACACATTTTATAGGATGGGGAGTGAAGAAGTTTGGGGACGGTATATAACCCCATGTTTTATGGAAGGGTTAGACGCTTTTGATGGCGTGACTGATTTGGAGTGCGAGAAGAACTTGATTTCAAATGAATTTGTAGTGAAGCTTGATTTGACTTATGAGGTTATGAAGAATAGAGATAAAGTTATGGACCGAATGTTGCTTGTTTTGATAAAAGGAGAGTTGTATTTTGTGGATTTTATTGTGAATCCGGAGGAAGACAATGTAGAGCCTTATGTCATTTTTGTTCGATCTTTTCTTAAGCTTGCTAAAGCCATTATCAATTTTAGGAGTGGAATTCTTACTATTTGGCCCGAAACCAATACCATTGATTCGGATGATGACGAACTAGATGCCTTGTGTGACACCCGTGATTTGAGCAGGTTAGTCATACCTTTAAAGTTGGCTAAGTGTCTATACGTATTATATGTGTGTGCTATGTGGCTTTATCTGTGTGCATGAATTCATTCTGAGATGCGTGTTCATTTCATTTTTGAATGAGATTGAGGTATTTTAAGGTATTTCCATTTTTGTTCACGTGTAGTGACAATGGAAATGAGTGGCGTGTTTGCATGCATTGCTACGCCAATATGTGGATAATTATGTGTTGGATTATTATGGAAAGTATTTCATAATAGAAGTGAATTAGGTTCGTGAAATATGAGAATTAGTAATGAACTTTCTAAATATAGAAATTATTTTGATGAAATGAAAGTTATAAATAGAAAGTTAGTGTTTAGTTTTTCATGCAAAAGGTTTACCAAATTTACCAAGGTTTTTGTAAGAAATTAAGGTAATGTAAGTAAGTATATAATTAATTAATAAAAATAATAAAAATATGTATAGGGGGCCGATCGGTGGTAAAAGAAAAAGGAAAAGAGAAAAAAAATGTATTTTATCTAATAAGAATTGTAGTTATATTAGGTTTCTATTTAGTTAGTTTATATAAAAACCCTAGCTCATTAGTTGCCTCCACTTTTCTCCCCATCCCTTTGTGCCGTTCGACCCTACCCCACGAACCCTAGAAGACGAAATTTTTGATCCAAGAAATTGAGAGCTAGTTCGTGTTAGGAGCGGGTAAGTAAGCTAGGTAATGATTTTACCCTTGTTAATTCTTTTTAAATCATGTAACAAATAATATGATGGATCATTAGGGTTTAAATCTTATGTAATTAATGATGTTATGATCATGCTAGTGCATTTAGGGTTTGATTAGGGTCGTATTGGTGCAAACGGTTAGGATTAAAACATGTTAATTTGCGATTTAAGGTTTGGCAGATTTTTGGGTCGTGTTCAACGAATGATATCTTGATGATAGAAACGAGTTAAGAGGTGAATCTTGTACCTAAATTGTAGTTCAGAGAGTCTAGTTTTCAAAAAGTCCTACCTAGAAGGGTTTTGAGTTCGGGAAGTTAGTCAAATGGTCGTTGCAAGAAAAGTTGTCAAAACAGTAAATACGGGTTAGATTTGGGTCAGAATTAGAGAGGTAAAACCCCTATTTAAAATTCGAATTAAGGTTAGCCAAAAAACGTAAGTCAAGTTCTATATGTCTATTAACTTCGCTCAAAAATTTAGCTTCTGATTAGTTGTCTAAGTATGGTTAGCAAGGTCAAACATTTTAGTGGTCGTTCAGATCCGAATCTGAGTAATTAAAAGTTGGAATTTAATTGAGGCATTTAAATATAGGAATAAATTAGTGGAAAAATAAGGTAGATAGTAAACTTATGGAAGTTTATGAATGATTTTATTAGGAATTTATGAGGGTCAGTAGGTATGGTTTGGAAAATTGTAAAGTGTCACTAAAATTCTACGTTTTCAGGTAAAATGTAGTTAAGTAGACTTATGAGTAAAGGAGAGGGTTAAAGTCGGGCATGGTGTCGGGGTGACCCATGGAGGTATGTAAACCCCTTAGACATCCATCATATGATTGTTGCATGGACTGAAGCATTTGACTTAGTCGCGTGTAACACGTTTATATTTTATTGTGTAGTTTTGTGCTAGGATATTTGGGAAGCTGCGTTGAGCATCAGGTGAGTTTCATAGTCCCTCTTTTTACATTGTTTTTAAATTGGGATGAAAATGATGTAAATGGTTTTGAAATATTTTAATTGTTGTGATTATGTGGTTTAATTGATGCATGGACATTTATGTGGCTATTATATGATATGTGCTAAAGGTTTATGTGTTGTTGGATCGGAGGGTAACGTTCCTACCCATTACTGTGTGATTCCGATCGAAGGGTAAAGTTTCTACCCATTACTATGTGATTCTGATCGGAGGGTACCAATACTGTGTGATATTTTGGTGTAACTTGGATCGTAGGACACGTTCCGTCCTAGTTGTGGTTGTTTTGTACGTATGCATGTTAGCCTGTATAATAGTTAGCTTAACTGTCCTGCCATGTTCTGTTTTATTAATCGCAGTAATTGACTGAAAGTTTGTATTGTGTGTTGTAAACCTATGACTGTCACCAACCTTTGTGTTGATGTTTTTAAGCATCATTTTCAGGTGATCATCAAGAGGATCTTAAGAATAAGAGGAGTAGCTAGAGAGACCATAGGGTGCTTGCAGAGTTTAATCTCCTAGTTTACTTCATGCATGAATGAATATTGAATGTTGTCGATTTGATCTGCTTAGGTTTATTATGGATGTTTTGCATGTCTTGGTATTGACGTGAACCCCCTTTGCTTCAATACAAGACGCCAGTTATCTTTTATGTTTTTTTGGGTATTTTCATGACACTTTGTGTCTATACTTTGTTTACTTTATGCATTATAGTTCTCTATATAGATGCCATTGTATTGTGATGATATCCATTCTCGTTACGCCTCGTGTTTCTGCCTTGGCGGGGTGTGACACCTTGCTTGCTAGTATTAATATCGATGAACTTCCACCTATTGATATCACTGATTTCCCAACTTTTGTGTGCAACATGGGGAAAAGTTTAAGAAATAAAAAGAATCCTACTAAGACCTATAAGATGACATATGATGGTGAAGGACCTTCACTTACCGTCAACCGTCCTAAAACACAAGAGGAACTAACTAGAGATGAATTGAAAGAAGATTTGTATGAAATAATTATGTTGCTTAATGAGAAGAGGCTTATCATTGAAACTTTAAAATATTGTGATAAACACAAGATGTTCCTCGATAGTGTTCTACTTGATAAACTTAAGTTAGATGGTGAATTTGAGCTCAAGGAAGAGATTGTTGGAGAATAATTGATAAGGGAATATAAATCTATTAAAGAGAAAGAAGATCCTGAATGTTTTATCTTAACCATTTACTTGGAAGGGAAACTTGATTTTCATGCCTTGGTTGATACGGGTTCTAACAGAAATATGATGCCATATCGTATTTATGAACTTTTGGATAGGGAAAAAGTAAAAACAAGAATTGTTAAGGTTAGGATGCTTGATCATTCTAACGCGGAAACTATGGGGCGTTTGCTTAATGTTCTTTGTCAAGTGGGAGTAACCACCGTGCTTGCAAATTTTATGTTACTTGATGTTTCCGTTGATCGTGATGTTCCCATAATCGTTGGGAGGAGTTTTATGTACAATTGTGGAGCTATAATGAGCACACTTTAGGGAAAGATGACCACTTTTGATGGTTTTGTGCACCAACAATTTAGAATGGCTAAAGTAAGAAACGTATATGAAGAAAGTGATAGTGATGATGAGGAGGAGTACTCGATAAAAAGAGTTGATTTCGGAAAACCCTTTATGGACCACACTAGCCACCATACTTAGATAGTGAAGATGTTATGGATCATGCTCTATCTAAGCAATATTATCTTGGCCTGTTCCGAAATGTGTATGTTTGGAAGAAACTTGTGTTTCTAGGAACCTTGCCCGTTTCACTTAATAATACCGATTGGAAACCAAACTACTCAGGATGTAACACAAAGGAAGAAGGGATAGGAAATGGCATGTCAATGTGAAAGTTGTAGACCCATTTGGTAAAGCTTTTGAGCGTGGGTATGAAACAAAGGAAACCGATAGGAAGGCGTCGGGTCGTTACAAGTTGAGTGATGTCATGTCACCCAATTTGTTCCAGAACTAAAATCACTAAGGATGGAGGATTAGGAGTGCAACTCATGCTACGACTTTTATTTTGCATTTCCTTGTTATTTTGCTTTATTTTGAATAAAACTTTATCAAAACGATGTAATCCTTGTACTCTAAGGATCGTTTTGATGTAATGGGCTTATGTCCCTGTTTATGAATATTATGAAGTGATGGATTGGTCATTTTTTGTTTAAGTATATATGTCAAAATTAAGCACTAAACAATTTTTTTTACCCAAAAGTGCATCACACTTTTTGGTAAGTAAGTCGCACTTCTGGGCGGGATAACAAGTACAACCTTATTATCTTTCATTTAAAAAACCAAAAACACTAAAAACCTCTCAAGGCTGTCGGTTTTGTGATAAAAAACAAGTCTTATCAAATCCAATCCATCACGTGATAATGCCTAGGGTAATAATTATCTATATTGTATTTTCGTTTTGATTGATGTGTGTTAATTTTTTAAATTAGGGTTTGTGAGTTTAAATTTACATTTTAGTTTGATTATGACTAATTGTTTCCCTTGTTTTGATAAAGTTATATCCATATGAAGATTATTGATGTTTTTGTCAAGTTAGATTATGATGTTAAATTAGGGTTAAATTGCTTTATAACTGTTGAACTCACTTGGGATGTTAATGTGATGTTAGAAACTGTTTGAAAATGTTAAAGTGTTAAGTTTTTGTTAAGTCTTGCCTATAGTAAATCGTGTTTTTTCAAACCCAGGTCCGTAAGTACGTCAGTTTTTTTGGTAAAACCACCGCACTTTTCAGCAAGTACGTCGCACTTTTTGTCTGAAAAATGAACTAAATATTTGCAACCCGTATCTAGGCTTGTCCAATCATTATTATTGTTACCTAATATGATTATATACATATGTTTATACTTTCTTGTGCACAGAACGTAGGTACACATGACCATGAGGCCGAATCCTCAAGCCGTCCAAAAAGACACCATGAAACTGAAATCGTAGAATAAGCTATGTTGGGACGTGTTTACCACCCAAACCTACTGTGGACTGGCTGTAATAGGGATAAAAAAGGAAATATAATACTGTCCTTGCTCGTTTGCTTCCGAAGCAAGTTTTTACACCTTGTGTCGTTGATTGGAGTGTGTTGAACAAAATGGGATGTGCGAAGACCATTGAGGAGATGCTAGAGATTAAAGTGATTGAAGTAGGAGGTAATGAAGAAGTGTTTAGTTCCGAAGCTTGGAGACGTGCTTTTGATATTAATGAGCCGATTTATATGGAATTGTGTCATGAATTCTTTTCTACGTTTGAGTCTAATGAGGAAGTGACTGGATAGGAGTTGACGACGAAGAAAATTATAAAGTTTAGACTAGGAGGCCGTGCTCATTTTATGAGTTTGTTGGAGTTTTCTCGTCACTTAGGGTTGTATAAGCGTGAGGAAATTTTGGAAGAAGGTTTTGAAGTTTATTTTCAAGGAGGATTGCGTGATGATAATTACTTTGATGCCAATGAATACTGGACTAAGATTAGTACTGAGGATCAGTTGCGTTTGTCTAGGATGTTGCTCACGCTATTAGGAGTCTGATTCTGAAGGTTTTGCAAAAGATGATCACGTATGGTTTATGTCAAAGGACGATTGGGTACGATAAGATTCAGAGGAATGAGCCATGGTTGTTGAGTATGTTTGAGGATAGAAACCGTGAGAGGTACGCTAATGTTGCTTGGGTGATTGCTAGGTGGATGAAGAGGAAAGGAATGGGCGCACAATAGGGGAGTCAGATTGTTTGTGGGCAGTTTGTGACGAAGCTGGCAAGGAAGTTGCGGCTTTTGTCTGATGAGGTTTTAGATGGACTTAGAGCCCTGATTTTCTGTAGGTCTCTGGATGCTACCAATCTCAGGGAGTTGATCGGACCTGTTGGGAAGTTGATTGCAGAGGACCCAACTCCTGAGATCCTGATGTTTTCTATACCTAGACCCCCACGTCCGTCATTGCAATATTTGACTGATAGGATGGGTCATATGGAGGTTCGTTAAGGTGTGCTTGAGCGTATGTCACGTAGGCATTCGTATCAATCTGATCGATAGGCTAGAGTTTTTTAGCACATGGATGGGCATTATGAAGTGCAGCTGGATGGAGATTATGCACCACCTAGTTATGACGAGCAACAGCAGTAGGTGTCGGGAGGACACGTGATGGAGTTTGGTGACCGTTTGTTGGGTCGCGAATCTGGAACAATTTAAACAAGTATCATTATTATTATTATATTTTGGTGTGTATTATGCCTTTGTTGGCATCTAAAATAATACTTTATCATGCTCGTACCATTATTATTATTACTATATATATATATATATATATATATATATTATGCCTTTGTTAGCATCTAAAATAATACTTTATCATGCTCGTACCATTATTATTATTACTATATATATATATAAATATTGTGTGCTTTGTTTGTTTGTATTCTATCTTGCAGGTTGAAAAAGTCGAATGAAAAGGTTATACGAATTCTTGTATGAAGGATGTCACTAGCTTCGTACGATTTCGCCAAATTTTTCGCATTCGTATAAAAGGGAAGTATTATCCTATGTTAATTTTCTCATTAATCTTCTCTCGATAATATTTTTCGCATTAGGGACAGTGCTCATATTAAGTATTAGGGGGAAGACACATAGGAAAACTAAAATAAATTTTTCAAAATAAAAATATGCTTATCTATTTTTCAAAAATAAATAAAATTCTATGTTTAAATAAAAATAATAAAAATGGATATAAGCTTAAATTTTGAAAAATATACCGTTTCTAAAATAATTTAAGCAATCTGACTCTGGATCGATAACAATGCTAGCATATTTTATACCCATTACCATTGAAAATGTGAGGATTTCGAGCCTATTATTAGCATACATCTTTTATGCTTGATTTCTTTGTATATTAGTGTGTTGGTGATTTGTTGATTCTAGAACTCGTGCTTGAAATCTTTACGAAACCACAGTAAGATCACGTTCGCGTGATATAGACATTTTTATCTGATAAAGAGGTAAATTAGGATTAAACCAAATAACCATTCATATATATTTAGCTAATTACACCGATTAGCTAACCACTAAATAAACCCTTGTTAGCACTCATCTATAGTGTTAGATACCCTTAGTAAAACCTGTTGAACCAATCTATTTCAATTCAATGAAACCAAGAGAAAAAAATACAAAAATATATACAACTTTGAGCGTAAAGCTAACCCTTGTCAAAAGGTTTATGGTTGGTTGTTAGAAACTTTATTCGTACGTATGAAATGCGCGTAAATATTGGTATTGCTATTGTAATGAAGTTCGAAGGTTACAAATTTCTTATTTCGTTTGAAGTAGTGTGCTTATCATAAGTATGGGAGAAAAACAAGTATCTCCAGAATAAGAAAAAATATATGAAAAGTAAAGAAAATATTAATAATAAGGTAAAAATAAGCCAAAAGTCGTATGGAAGAATGAGGAAAGTTATGCATTTGCGGGTATTGTGAATAATGACTAGATCATGGACTTTTTGATATTATATTCTCAAAAATACCAAAAATAATTCCATGTCATATCCAAATCATTATAAACCATAAGCTTGTATAATATAACCCGAATAAAAGCCCTCTTTTAATATTGATGTCTGGTGCTTACGCCCCATCGGATTTGTTTAGTTTCTTGTACAAGCATATGGTAATTTGAATGAATCATGTTTGAGCGATTGAGTGATCTACTTATATACTTTACTTCACTATATATGAGCGTGTGTGAATTAAAACTGTTCTTATTTCGTGAGCTGCTTAGTCATGTTATCTTAGCTTATGCTTATTGGATTTGTCTGTTCTTCCATATATAAAAACCAAAATATTTTTATGTGTTTGCTTGAGGGCAAGCAACATTTAAGTATGGGGGATTTAATAACACTCTAAATATACATAAATATCCCCTCATGAATATGCTATTTATCTATATAATTATATAAATTATTACGTCTTTAGATACTTATTTGAGTAATAGTTGTTGCAGGAATAAACGAAGCAATGAAGCTTGAAAAGATAAAGAATGTTCATTAGATTCATTAACGACCGTTAAAGATAAGGACATAAAGAGAAAATAATGGAAAAGACGCCAAGTGCGGCGTACTTCTGAGGAAGTACGACGTACTTGCTGAGCGGGCAAAAGCAATTAATTCAAAGAGAAGTACATCGCACTTCTGAATAAGTGCGGCACACTTCTTACCTGCAGTTACGAATTTACTTGCCATTAAGCATGGCATTGAAGTGTGATTGATCATTTGCACCACTACCCTTATCTCCTACGTTTTAGGGGATTCCTAAAGTATATTTAACAACACCTAAAGCCTGGAGATCAAAGAAAAAACCAAAAAGAATCATAAAAAGAAGAATTTAAAGAGTAGGATGAACTAACATCAAGTTCATCCTATCTCTCTTGTAATCACCACCACAAGGACGAATTTGGAGTTGCTTTTCAGTTATTTAGCTACTGTGACAGAGTACTATAGGGTCAGATTAGTTGCTTTGGTTATACTATAGTTTCATTTGGGAAAACTCATGTAAACGCATTTGTGCTTGTGAACTTTGGTACAATCTTATTATCCTTTTTAATATGATTCCTACTGATTTTATGATGTTCATTATGTGTTTTATTCCTATGATCATAGAGTAATTTCGTTATGTTTGTTTGGGCAAATTGGAAAATGTGATATAAATGTATGTCATGGATATATTCTTGTGATTGTATGAATTGTATGCATGATGTGGTTATGCTAAGATCATTGGTTATTGTTTGATTTATCATTGTAGTATAATTGGGTCGAAAGGCTCTATTGCTATGATTGAATTTTGCGTCGTTTGTCTATGGTAATTCAGTGTTAACCTTGTGAGAATTGGTTAATAAAACTATGAACAACCTAAGTATAATTATGTTTAATGCCTAATCTCACGTCTAACGACTTGATTAAGAGAAGTATGCTTGTTATATGATCAACCACAAACCTATCTTTATGCACTTGAGATGTTAAGAATTATAGGCCGAAAGGACTTCTTGTCATGTTAGGTAGATATTTGCTTGAATTATTACTCGTCATAACTTGCTTATATGTCTTGTTTGTGCGTGCATCTCTATCCATTTATATGTTTATCTTCATGTTTCTCAGCCTAAACAAACATGTCTTAATCATCTTGTTTACAAAACTAATAGTTTGGAGTTATTGTCTTTTATCATTAAAAATCTAAGTCTTTAAATACGTGACAATCTAAAGATGTTTTTTGCAAAATATATTAACTTTAAGACATAAAAATCCCATGGAATGACATGGTCTTACCCTTACTAGATTGCAAACGAAAGGGTATACTTTTCCCATGTGTTAGTGATTTAATCGGTTAAACTAGTAATTATAAATTTAAAGCTTTCGTAACACATCCGACATCTACCTACAACAAAAGTAAAAGTAAATAATGACAAGATATATATAGAGAAAATGAAGCAAAACATATATTTACACTTGATTGACAACTATGTCTATTAAATAATCAAGCCATAAGCATTGATGCTTTGTTTAACTATATTTAAAATAGTTTGTCTCAAACCATGAAAGATGGCACACACAACTACTATTATCGTTAAACATTGTAATATATACTATACACACAAATAAACAAAACAAACACACACAAATACCTACGCTAGAGTAAATTTTCAAATACTATGCACCGCTGCCGCTTGGCACGAACGCTCAGACACACAACATCGTCGATAAGGTTATAATCATGAAAAACGTTTTATCGAAAGACATTGACTCGCCATAAAATTTGATTACACGGGTACCCGCAGGGCCTTTTTTTAGGG
>BQNB010049958.1:19370-41765 GCA_026074375.1 Tanacetum coccineum
GAAGATGGACTAACATGGATGACACCAATAATAGAATATTTGAAAGAAGGGACCCTTCCAGACGATAAAAAGGAGGCAAGCAAACTCCGTATCAAAGCCAGACAGTACGAATTATGGGAAAGGGTTCTTTACAGGCGGTCGTTTCTAAAACCATGGCTATAGTGTGTTGGACCACTCCAAGCAGATTATGTGATCCGAGAAATTTTTGTACTTTTTATATTTTTATAGAAGAAAATATTCACATATGTAAATAAAAATTTCCAAACGTAACGAAATTCGTTTCAAAGCCTCCCCGGCAGCGGCGCCAAAAATTTGACTCGCGCGAACTTACACCTTATTATATATAGATAGACATAGACATCTATAAATATAAAACAAGGATCAAGACCCGCGAGATCAAGATAACCGGAAGCAGTATAGGGTGTCTCCGGGTCGTTATGTCCCAACGAGGCTGAAATGGAAAATCGAAAGACGATTGATGATTTGTGTTTGAATGTCACAAGGAATGATTTGGCACTAAAACTGATATAAATAAGCAAAAGCACATAAAAATAGCAAAGAGAATAAGCTAGGACAAGAATAAAAGCTAGGAATGGCAAAAACACTTAAAACTTTTACACTAAGGCACAAATAAGCTCAAATTAGCTTAAGACAGACAAATAAGCTAATCTAAATCTAAATAAGCAATTTAAGCATGCAATTAAGCTAAATTAAACAAGAGAAACACAACAGTACTAACAACAGTACTAACAGTTTTAACTACCAGTACTAACTTGGAGTTAGTACTGCTAGGCTAAAGTTAGTACTGTTAGCTTAAGGTTAGTACTGCTAGGCTAACAAGACTTAAAGAATTAATAAATAAGCAAACAAGCTAAAACAGAAGTTCACCTAACCTTAATAAGCACTTAGTAATAAGAATAAGCAACTAGAATAAACTAACATGATAAATGAGCTAGAAAACTAAAACTGATAAACTATTAAGAATACTTTAAAAAGGAAAATAAGTTTAAATAAGCAAACAGCAAAGGAAAATGGTTTAATCTACTTTAAAAAGCTAAGGAAATCTTAAACAAGCTGAAATAATAAGCTGATAAGCTAAAATGAACAAACAGTACTAACAGTATTAACTGACAGTACTAACTTAAGTTAGTACTGCTAGTGTAAGTTAATACTGTTAGTGTAAGTTAGTACTGTTACCTTTGAAATCCAGGAAAATGAACTAGCAGTACTAACTTAGAGTTAGTACTGGTAGTGTTAAGTTAATGCTGTTCTAAAAATGAACTAGCAGTACTAACTTAGAGTTAGTACTGTCCTAAAAATGAACTAGCAGTACTAACTTAGAGTTAGTACATATTCTCTTAACTACTTAGCCTTTTAAGTTCACTTAGTTAAAACAGTTTGTAAACAAGTTGTATTGAGAGGTTTTGAACATAAAACAACTTAATTCAGAAACATAACACTTGGGAATTCACAAAAGTGACTTTAAAAACCAAATTGGCATTAAACTAGAAATGTTCAAATGCTGAAAGCAAAAGCTGTAAATGACTGAAAATAAGCTTAAGTTAAATTAAAAACTAAAAACTAACTAGATAGATAGATGTGATGATTTACAAGAAGCTCTATATATATAGCCGAAGTATTGGACTTCCATCTTGTGCTTCTTTGGAGAGATAAAACCAAGTGTGCTAGTTGTGTGGAGGAGAGACACTAAAGCAAATCCAGCCTTATGAATTCTTGACTTCTTTGGAAACATCTCATCCACAAGCCAACGAATTGCTTTGGAATGTAGTGATTGCCAACCATTGGACTTTATAAATCTTGGGATGAGGTAAAAAGTAGTAGGGTGTTGAGTGATTTGCGACAGAAGTATGTGAGGAGCAAAAACAGGGTGCTTGCTGGTTTTTGGAATTGGGCATGGAAAAGCTGGGGAAAGGGTTTATACAAGTTGGGTAGTGACAGAGATAGTGTTTATAGATGATTATAGGAAAGTTTTTTGTGTACAGAAAGGCCCCTCCACATCACGCTTCTTTCATTCTTTATTTCCCCTTTTCTTTTCTTTTATAAATGAGTTCCCCAAATTTGCATAACACCCCCCGTGGTTTATAGATAATATTAACTAGGGTTTGGCATTTTGTACTCCTCAAGTTATATTTTATCTTTGCTTTGTTCTTCTCGGATAACTTTTACTTGGATTTGGCTTCGTCCCACAAGGTCACTTTTTCCAACCCGTGTCCTGTTTGTCCTCTTTTTTGATTGAATTTTGTCCGGTCCTTAATTGTGAGATATCCGATCCTGCACAACAACCAATGCAAAACATACAAATATTTTGGCATTTTTTTGATCTGTTTTTGGTCATTTAAAGCTCGTTTTTAAGGTAAAAGATAGTGTGTAATTAAGCACAAATCAAAATCCCCCAAACTAAGGTAGTGTGTGTCCTCACGCTAAGTTATAAATTAAACATGTTAAGCCCCGTTTTCACCCATTTTTTTCTGAATTTACAACTAACTACAATTCTAATATTTTTGGATTTTCTCATTTTTTTAAACAAGTTTGACTTTCTTTTTTATTAAATACTGGGTATCATAGAATGATGGAAGCGCCAGTCAGAGTGATCTATCGGAAAGCCTGACGGATAAATTCACGTCCTCGATTTTTCACAAAAGTTCCAAGCTAAGCGTTAACAAGATCATTAGTCGATATAAATTTATATGTTAGAGCCCTCATACTTGAAGACGTGTGAACTTTCAACTCCCGAACATGGATATTAGCGATTGAATGAGTGTACTCAATTTAATTGAACCATAGTCAACTTATTTTCATAGTCATAATTCAAAATGAATCATGAACTCAAAATGCAACAAGTTAATAAAGACTTCGTAACTTGAATTTCGAGATTAAAAACTTTAGAACTCTTTTGCAACACATTCAACATTATATATCATAAGTTCTATAAAGCTAGGAAATGCGTTGCTTAGTTTAAACCCCTACCTCAATCGTGGTTTACGGAGTAGATACTCACGACCAAACGACCGAATGATCTGAGTTTGAAAAAAACCCACCCCTTTGCTAGCGTAGTGGAAATCACAGTAGTAATAATCAACACCTTATCCTAATATGCTAAGGATTGGTGTCTTAGTCTTTTAACCCTCACCTAGACATTTTCTTCCAAGTGAATATATCACGTGGCAACACCAAATCCCTAAGAAGTAAAGACGTCTTAGTTGAACCCCCACCCATCCTCGTTGCAAGCGAGTGGGATAATACACGACACATATCTTTACTTGCACCATACATCAACTGCATGCTCATTGGCAAAATTTCAATATTCTTGCATTTTGCATTCATTATTTCATTCATGCTTCTTTGGCATTTATCTTTTTAATCACTACAAAATCTCATTTGAAAACTCAAGTTAACAAAATGAAAGCGTTTTTTCTCTGAAAACATCGATTGACTTAGTTTTGAATTAAATTGGAAGTACGTATGATTTAGTGGATTACGAAATTCACGGAGAGAAACACCACAAGTTACTTCGTAAATTTTTTAGAAGAATCTTGCTAGCACATAAACCTTATATTTAACTCTATCCATTTTCTCGTCTTCATATTATTTAAAATTAAAGCATAGAATTCTGAAAGCAATGGCCTAAAGGAACTAGCTAGGGCACGAACAAACGCCCGATCAAGTCAAAAATTAATTCTTTTTCTCTACCCAAAAAGAAAAGCAAAAACAAGTACAAAAACACTTATTATATTTTTGAAAATTTTTCAATTTTTTTATTTTTTTGGTATTTTGGTGTAAAAAAAACGGTTTACGTGGTAACAATGCTGCAGGCAAACAATCAAAATCAAAAAGAAAAATAACCACCCCCCCAAAACTAGAACAAACATCGTCCTCGATGTTTTGAAGGGTAATACATTAATCCTAAGGCCAATTAGATGTATTCAAAAATAAAGACTTTAGTCGATATATTAGGAATCGGATTCCCAAATGCAGCTGAGTGATGTGGAAACTCTTGATATAATGACAAACTGAGAGTCTTCAAACATCCGGGCAATCCTGGACAATAAATAATAACAACAACATGGAAACACGGTAATGGAAAAGACAAGCAGATCTCACAAAATAACAACACTAATTATTCACAACTACGGATAAGCATGGGGGTCCTCCCTCGTAAAGCGCTTGTTTAGGGTCGCGCTGCTTGACCCATCACAAGATTTATGTCCTTGGGGAAAGTTTGGAGATCTGGAAACTACCCAAGTGTGGTAACGTTCCCTCCAAAGTAATCGCCTGACGCGATACCATAATCACTTGTAATTTGCCCTTGGTCTTGAGAAGAGCTCAACAGTGCCGTACGGAAAATACTCTAGTGATAGGTGAAAGGCCATTCCAACGGGAATTTAGTTTGTGCCCGAGAACATCTTTAATCTTTAAATTAAAGAGGAGGACTCGATCACCAATGATGATAAAACACGTTTTTAGATCTAGGAGTCATGGATCCTCTATGTTTTGGCCTTATAGATCAAATAGTTTTCCTCTTGTCATGATCACGAAGTTCATTAAGTTCATTGAGTTGAACTTACCGTGATCACCCGTATATTACAGGATTCGAGAGTTTGCTTGCTTTAAAGGCCCAGTAGGCTTTGTTCTCAAAGCTCGATCGAAAGATGGCAATGCCCCTTCCATATACAGAGCTTGTAAGGAAGTACACCCGAAGGGTGTTTTTGTAAAAGCTGTGCGGAAGGCCCATATGCATCATCTAGTTTGTCCACCAGGAGGCAGCGGCGTTCACCTATGGGAACCTTTCAAGGATTCTTTTCAAGCCACGATTTGATACTTCCACTTGCCCACGTTGTTTGTGGGTGATAAGCGGTGAGAGACGGTGAGTAACTTCCATAATTCAGCATGACCCTTTTATGCAAACTGGATCATTTACATAAAATGGTTCCGCGATCACATATGAATGCACGGGGAGCACCAAATCTGGCGAAGAGAGAATTTCCAGAAATTTGCAAACTACTCGTGCAACAAGTGTGGTGATGCCTTTTTACCGCTTCCAACCCATTTTGACAAAAGTGACTGCCACGAGAATAAAACTTGTTCCCTCGTGAAGACGGAACGGGCCCATAAAGGTCGATGCCCCAAATGTCAAAGATTTCATTCAAACTGGATGGAGAGTTTGAGGCATCTCATCATTTGTGAAAGTTTTTCCTTGACGTTGGCACGAGTCACAGTTCTAGGACAAACTCGTGGCATCTTTATAGATGGGGCAGAAGAAACCGGAGTCCAAAGATCATTTTGGCTGTGAGTTTGTACATCAGATGTCCCCCGGTGGGTCCCATTGGTGGCAGCTGATAGAATCTCAGAGCTTCATTGCCGTGCACACTTCGCCTGATCACTTGATCCCGCACAAATTTTTAAACAAGAAGGTGTCGGTCACCAGAAATATGTTTAACAAATCTTTTGAAAAACTTGTTTTTCCTGCTGGGTCTACATGCCCGTCACAATGAATCTACCCGCCTGTTAATTTGCAAAAGTCCGGCAAACCACGGGTTCTAGAATCTCCACAAAGGTCATACATATTTAACGTCTCAATAGACGAAAACCTATCATATCTATCTCTTTAAGGATATTGACGTTTTCATACTGGATTTTTCCCAATCTGGACAGAATGATCGGCTGCGAGGAATTCTCGGCTCCTTTAGAATCACTAACAATGAATCAAATTCATGGAGGAGGAAGAACCCATCGGAGCAATCTCGCCATGGCATCCTTTTTTGCAAAGGATACTTACGAGAGGCGGAATGGGTTCCGTATGCACTATGCATTTGTTCATGATGAGTAAGAACTGAATTTCTCGAAAGCAAACACTATGCAAGTAATCTTCTTTTTCAGCCGTAGTGTAGTTCGTAGTGCTCAATCAAGGTCTTACTAGCATGTGGATAGGCCGAAAAAATGTTTCTCATGACGTTGCCCCCCAAAACTGCACCTATGGCGAAATCGCTGCACCGCACATAAAGCCAAAAGGAAGGTCCCAGTTTGGAGCAATCAAGATTGAGGAGCATCCGTAATCTATGTCTTTCAATGTTTGGAAAGCTCGAATGGCAGTCATCGTAAAAGATGAATGGCGTATTCTTCCTCAAGGAGATGGGTCATTGGTCGGGATATTTTTGAGAAATACCTGAATGAGCCGCCGTAAAAACCGCATGAAACGAGAAAACTCCTAATTCCTTTTGACGTGGTGGGATGAGTCATTTTGCAATGACATCGAATTTGGCTTGTCAACACTCAACCCTTTCTTAGAATCTAATGGCCGAGACAATGCCCCTCTTTGACCATAAAATACTCTTCTCCCAATTTGATAGACTTCAGTTGGTATCTTCACTACCTTTGAAGCATGTGGTTCTACCACTTGAGAGCAGTTTTGGTAAGTATTACCAAAGACCGAGAAGGGTCGTCCATAAAGACTTCCATCGGCTTCTCCAACCATGTCATAAAGCTTCTAACATACACCATTGAAACGTGACCAGGACATTGCTAAGCCGAAAGTGCAAGCGACGGTAGGCAAACGTTCTCGTAGGGGCAATATAAAGTAGTCTTTTTCTTGATCAACGGGGGTCAATGGGGATTTGGAAAAAGCCGGAAGAAACCATCGAGGAAACAGTAGTATTCCATTCCCCTCTAATCTCTCAGCATTAATGGTGTTCCAGAACGGTAGAGGGAAGGTGACCCTTTGCGGGTGGCTTCATTTAACTTACATATCAAATTTGCACACACCCACCATCCGTAACCAAACGAGTTGGAATCAACATCATCTTCCTCGTTTACTACCACATCATATCCCTTTCCCTTCATTGTACACAATGTATCGGCTAACCCTGGACTGTCAGAGATAGGGGTAAATTAAACCGCATCGAGAGTTTTTCAACCTCCTTTTGAATAACAATCGTTGGAATTTTTTGATTACTCTTCTTTTGATGTGGATACCGCTGATAGCAGTAAGATCCCACTTCCAAAAGAACTTGTGGTACAAAATTCCGGGTTGATACCCTGAATGTCAAAGAGTTTCCAAGCGAGAGCTCGCTTGTGGGACTTTAGCACCTTTATAAGAGCGGATTTTTCCTCAACATCCAACTCTTTAGCAATAATGACTGGCAACTTGTTGTTGCCCTCCAAAAATGGCCATTACTCGAGATGGGGATGCAGGGCAGTCCTTGAGATTCAACCTCAGTAGTGTCATCAACTACGAAGTAAATGCTTGTATTATTCACAGAACCCTTAAGCTCAGTTTCGGACTTCTGGGAGATAATGTTCCCTTGACTTGGAGGGGGAAGTGGTGGTATCACTATTCCAGATGGCTTCTAGAAATTACGAATGTCCCCCTCATGATCAAAGTAGAAGGATTAAATGCTGGACACTCCGGATCATCTGCTAGACCAAGGAAAGATCGGCTTCTTCGAGAAGCAGGAAATCACTATCTCCAAATGAGTCTAGGGTAAGAGAAGAAGTACAACAACAATTGGATCAAATACGGATGGAATTTCCACTCGCATATATCCATAAACCAAGAACTTCTTGAGAGTATTCTCCACAAGCACATATCAATGACTCAATTTTGTTTTGCCGTCAAGGAGGAAATTGCCGAGTATCTCGAAGTCAGATCCAAAATGCAAGTGATGGCTTCACTTCTTATTCTAATAGTTAATTCCACCCTTGTGCACATCAATCAAAGCACACATGGTCTTTACAGAAGCACCTCCCGAGAATTAAAGGGACTCGGAGACAGGCCAAAATCTACAAACCACAAAGTCGGCTGGAAAGTGAAATACACCAACTTTAACGAGATGTCTTTTGCAAATTCCCAATGGATTAGAAATTGATCGATCCGCAAAGTTCGAGTGGTCATGCAAGTTGAGTAAGATCAGGAAGTGAAAGCTTTCCCCAGACTAAAATGAGCATTAGATTATGCTACCCGAGGATCGGCTAATCTAAGCATTCATACCATCCCTGGAAAATCACGAAGGAATCAGGACATGCCGGGATCTTCCAAGTGTTTCTGGGAAACTATGTTCAAGAAGACCGCCAACAATTTCATCTTCGAAGTACGAGCTATGACAGGTTCATTGAACGTTCGAGCCACTAAGCAAACACGTACAATAACAAAAATAAATAGCACATTTATTGACGTCGTCAAAGACTTGAAAACACAGGGTGTTATAGCAGATTACTTCTAGTGGCTGGCCCTTTGTTTCTGCAGTTCTTGGTCAGATGGCCCACCGTGTTGCAAGTATTACACTTAACAGTGCAAGGTTCTGTGATGCAGAGTGCATTTCTTACACAAGGGACGGTTTCTAATATACCCATTATTTTTAGTTGGAGTGACAGCATAAGACCTAAAGGTTTCATGTCTTCTGTTCTATTATGGTTGGTGATTATTGTAGTGGTTGTTGGTGTTGATGTTACGGTAGTTCTTGTTATTGAAAGTTCTTCTGTCGTCAAACTTTCATTTATGATCACTTGATACTTGCTCCGGAGTGTGCTTTGTTACCTAGTCTATTAGCCTCTGGGCTATGTTAATGGCTTCCTCTAGAGTTTGAGGTTTAGAGGCAGTAAAATTCCCTTCAATACTTCAAGGCAATCCCCTGATGAAAACTTCCATCATTTCCTAAGAAAATCTGACACCATAGTGGAACTTAAGGTTGCCAATTCCTGGAATCTTCTTCACATATGCCTTGAGATCATCTCCCCTTCCAGTCAGATCGTAAAATTTCGTTTCTCACATTTCTAGGGCCTTATTTAGTACTTCAATTTGGGGACGAGTAACTTGCTTTATCAAAAGCTTTCTTGAATTTAACCCAGTGTAATTTGTAAGCTTCTTCGATCCCAATAGTGTTTGGGCAAAGATGGAACATTCCAGAACCGAGGATAGAGCTTCTGTTCAGAGTTTTATCTGACTAGATGTACCTAGTAGCACAGAAGCTCTTAACATTGTTCATGGTGTTCTGTATAGTGAGCAGTTGCTCGGAGAGAAATAGAGTGGACTAAGTAACACTGGAGGAATTCAGTTTGCTTTTTTGGGTTTTGTTGGGTTATAAACACAGCGGGATAAGTTCTTTAACAGCGTCCTTTCTGTAACCTTTGAAATTGTATAGAGTGTACTGGCAGACTCATGAACTCATATTTGTAGCTGACACTTTCTTCCGTCTTACTAGGAGTAAGTTCTATTGTCTCTTGGTGTTCTGCGACATGGTACTTGTCAGCTCATCTTTGACATTGTATGCTTCATGGCGCTTTTTTGCTTTCAGTACAGTCTGCGGATACACACTGTCAGGCAAATAATTTCCTGGATTGGTCGGCTGAGTCATGGCTGGCTATTGCTTCACGATGTTTGATGTCCTTTTGGGGAGGGCATTCTAGTCAACATAAAGACTAACACTCTGTTAGTAAGAATGATTCACAAGGTCTGGAGAGGAATGATTTTTTAGAACTTTAAGCATTTTTAACATATAGTATGATTTAAATCATTGATACTTATTTGATATGAATTTCTAACGCAGCATCTTACTTATTAGTTTAACAATTCTGGGGGGGTCATGGTAAGCTTCATATGATATAGACGGAAGAGGAATAGATAAGGGACACAGGATGGGAATATAAAAAAGGAGGATCACCATTTTTTATATCCATGAACGACTTGCCTCCTTTTAGGTACACAGTCAAAATTTAACAAGTGTTGTTATTTATACCACACATCCTGTGGCTAGGTTTTATCAAAAGCTATAACTAGTATCTAATCTAGTAGTACGATGGTCCTTCCTGGCTGTTCTTGTGTTCATAGATTGCATTCAGAATACTTTCCTTATCTGCTTGGTGACGAGCCTGGATCATCTTACAGATGATTTGTCTAGATTAAAATAGCAATTTGAAACGAGCCATGAGCAATCTTGCTGTTAATTTCCCATTTGTTTCTTTGTAGTTTAGCAATTTGAGTATTGGGGGGAATCTCAGTGTTCAGCTTCAGATTGTCAAATTCTTGTTGTATGATTACCCGGCCCATTTCCAAGACCTTCCTATTTTGTCTCTATATGTGATCAACAATGCTGGTCGAGAGAGAGTTCATCTAGATGATTCAAAATTTCCTCAATTTGCTCCTCTTGACGTTCCAGACTTGTCTTTCGAGAGCTTTCTCCTATCTCAATTCTATGAGGTTTAGGCAGAAGTAAAGGAGGATGATCGGTCACGGCCTCGTTTCTTAAGTGGCAATAATTCCTCAGGAAGAAAGAATTCTTGAGGATTTTTAAACATTGGATGTTTCTGAGAGTCGTGCATTGAAGATGGGACACAATAGTTGGTAGGTGGTATAGTGGAATTGGTGATTCTTTAGCATAGTATTGCATGCATGACCTTCATATAGGGGTTTGAACTCGCCGAAACTAACCTTAGAACTCATGTATATTATGATTGAAATAAACTCAGGATGAGAATCGGGGTGACCAAGTAAACCGGAACAGGGAGTAAAGAGTGTAGATGAGAAACTCAGGGTCGTTATGTCCCAAACAGAGGCTAGAGAAGGGAAAAAACGCTCGACGATTGATGATTTGTGTTGGGTGTCACAATGGAATCGATTGGGCACAGAAACTGATATATAAAATAAGCAAATAAGCCACATTAAAATTAGCAAGAATGAGAAATAGTAGCATAGAACAAGGGATCAAAGCTTAGAAAAGGCAAAAAAAAAAAAAAAAAAAAAAAAAAAAACAATTAAAAAACTTCTACACTAAGGCACGAATAAGCTCGAATAAACTTAAGACAAATCTAAATAGGCTAAACTAACTCTAAATAAGCAAATACAAAAAAAACAATTAAGCTAAATTAAACAAGATAAACACGACAGTACTAACAATTTTAACTGCCAGTACTAACTCGGAGTTTTTTAGTACTTGCTGTGAGGAGGTAAAGTTAGTTATGCTAGGCTAACAAGACTTAAAGGAAATAATAAATAGGCAAACCAAGCTATAAAACAGAAGTTTTCACCTAACCTTAATAAGCACTTAGTAATTGGAATAAGCAACTAGAATAAACTAAAATGATAAATAAGCTAAAAAAAACTAAAACTAATAAACTCTTAAAATACTTTGAATAAAGACCCAAACCCACATAAACCACTCTACACCTAAGCTTATTCCTTGAAGAAAAGTAAAGGAAAATGGTTAATATGCTCTAAAGAAAAACTAAGGAATTTTATAAATAAGCAAGAATATATAATAAGTTTGATAAGCTTAAAATGAACTACAGTTTTAACTGATGAAAATGAACTAGCAGTACTAACTTGGAGTTAGTACTGCTCGTTTGAAGTTAGTACTGTCCTAAAAATGAACTAGCAGTACTAACTTGGAGTTAGTACTGCTCGTTTAAAACAGCATTTAACATTTCCAAAAATCATTTTTAGTTCAAAATTATTAAAAACAGATTATCAAATAACAAAGTAAAACACTTATAAGCAATTTTCAATCCATAATAAGCACTTAAATAAGCATGAATTAGTCTAGCAGTATAAACTTAAAACTAACAGTTGTATCAAATAAACTAGCAGTTCTGCAATAGATAAGTAAAGTAAGAAAAAGAGAGACTTACTACACCCTTGCTCAAAACAGGGTCAAACAATGAATCTACAAGCTCTAGCTTGCATAAAACAAGCTAGTGAGAGTCTATAAGCCCATCCAAAACTGGCTTATCATCCATAACATAAGCTGAGGTATATTTGAGAGTGATTGGTGTGATATTCTCTTAACTACTTAACCTTTTAAGTTCACTTAGTTAAAACAGTTTGTAAACAAGCTGTATTGAGAGCTTTTGAACATAAAACAACTCAATTCAGAAACATAACACTTGGGATTACAAAGTGACTTTAAAAACTCAAATTTGCATTAAAACTTGGAAATGTTACAAAGCTGAAAGCAAAAGCTGTAAATGACTGAAAATAAGCTTAAGTTAAATTAAAAACTAAAAACTAACTAGATAGATATATGTGATGATTTACAAGAAGCTCTATATATATAGCCGAAGTATTGGACTTCCATCTTGTGCTTCTTTGGAGAGATAAAACCAAGTGTGCTAGTTGTGTGAGGAGAGACTAAAGCAAATCCCAGCCTTTGAATTCTTTTGAGCTTCTTTGGAAACAATCTCAGCCATCGAAGTGCTTTGGGAATGGAGAGGGATTGCCAACATGGACTTTATAAAGCTGGGGGGTAGTAGTAGGGTGTTGAGTGATTTTTTGCAGAGAAGTATGGGAGCAAAAACAGGGTGCTGGCTGGTTTTGGTATTGGCGGGAAAGCTGGGGAAAGGGTTTATACAAGTTGGGTTGTGACAGAGAGAGGTTGAAGATGATTAAAGGAATGTTTGGTTTGTGTACAAGAAAGGCCCCTCCACATCACTCTTCTTTTCATTCTTTATTTCCCCTTTTCTTTCTTTTATAAATGAAGTTCCCCAAATTGGCATAATCAGCCCCCGTGGTTTATATGATAATATAACTTAGGGGTTTGGCATTTTTGACCCCTCAAGTTATATTTTTCTTTGCTTTTTCTTCTCGGAGTAGACTTTACTTTGATTTGGCTTCGTCTCCACACACTTTTCCATCCCGTGTCCTGTTTTGTCTCTTTTTGATTGGTTTTTCGTCCTTTTGTGAGATATCCGTTCCTGCACAACACAAATGCAAAACATACAAATATTTGGCAGTTTTTGTCTGTTTTTGGTCATTTAAGCTCGTTTTTAGAGGTAAAAGATATGTGTAATTAAGCACATATCAGTAAGTATATAAAGAGCACCTCGGCTCTCATCCAAGGTATGCTCTGATAACCCTAACCTTCTACCTAAACCTAAACCGATTACTTACTCTCACGCCGGAGGATAATCGTGGGAGACAATCCCACGGTAAGCCTAACGGTGCTTTGCTTTCTTAGTGCGCAGGTCTCAGACATCAAGACTTAATTGATACGGGAACCGGAGCCTAGCAGATTCGTATTACACCTAATTCGGACCTAATCAAAGATCGTCCAACTTTTGTATCAACAGTGATGAATATGCATGTTAGGTCTTAGAAAATCAGTTTTTGTCTGTATCGTTGTTGATATGTCTAGGAAAACATAATTGTGTAGAAAGGATACCATCTGGTAACAGTCTTCATACTACCTTGCCCCTTATATGGTTAATCCAATCTTAATATATTTCAAATGCATTTAATATACTCTTAGGGGCCTTGTAATAGTCTTCATACTACCTTACTTGTGCGTTGCCTTAACGGAATATTAAATAGACGGCGGGTTCGTGTAATTCGTTCATGACTTAGGAAATAATTACATAAATAATCATAAGTGTGACAAAGCAACAACACTAGGAGAAGCAATATAGGGAGTATTACATGATTAAATAAACACAATCTTTTATTATATTGTTATCACCAGTAGCTTAGTTTATATTTAGTTTAATAGCTAAAACCAACCCAACCTCTCAAATATATGATTTACTGCTTTCATAAAACATAAAAACACAAAAATAATCCTCTCTCAACCCTTAGAATTCTGTTAGACCTTGATCAAGCCTTCCCAACCTATTCCCTGAGTGAACGATAACAACCCCCCGAGTCTTGCCTATACTACTACTACAACGATTAGGTGCTCTGCCTAGGGAGTTGTAAAACTTCTTGTAGAAGTCCGACGACGACCGCATCACCCGCGAAACCAAAATGAGCCACCAAAGCTGAAATCCTTCACTTTTCATGAATGTACGGTCCAAACCCTCAGCCCCGGGCATTAGGAACTAGTTTCGAGGCTCGAGTAGGGGATTACATGGCAGCACACACTAAAAGAATGGAAAGGTTTGAGAATGCCATTTTTAAACAGCGAGAGTAGATTAACGATAGGATTGCAGAAATGTGTGGGCTTCTTAAGGAGCTCACAACCAGCAGGGCTCCCAAAAAAGTGTTGATCAGAGAAGAGGCCAAATACCCCGTCACCAAAAACGTAAATTCTATCTCTCTCACCAGAAGAGAGGAAGAAAAGAATGACGAAAATAACATAAAGACCGTCAACGATATTGAAAAAACTAACGGGCGCCAGTAAAGAAAACCGAGAAGGGGAATGAAGCTGAAAATGGAACAAAAAACAAACCAATCAAAAGAGCTGAGAGGGAAGAAGTAGTGGAGGCACCCAACTCTCAGCATGTAGGATATTAACTGAAGCATAGGATCAATGAAAAACTAATCGAGGGACTTGTTGATAATCATAGGTTCAATGACTCCTTGTCAGGGGTCCGAGTAGGAAAAATGAAAGGAAAGACCTATAATTTGTTACCTAGGGGGCCTATTTATGAAGCAATCCTTAAGAAAAATATAACAAGGAAAGATGACATTGGAGGAAACTTTGAAATACCATGTGACATAGGAGGTCTGAAACACATGAACGCCCTAGTAGACCAAGGATCCGACATGAACATCATGCCCCTCTCCACTTACATGAAACTAACCGATGAAAGGCCTGCTGAAATGGACATTAGACTCTCCATAGCTAGCCATTCGTATATCTACCCTTTAGGAATAGCAGAGGACATATTAGTTGATGTTGTTGGGTATGTGTACCCCGTAGACTTCGTGATTTTAAACATTAGGGAATATGAAAAGAGGCCCTTTATCTTAGGAACACCATTGACAACGACTAAGGCCGTAATTAGTTCGATAAGGGCACCATAACTCTAAGATCTGGAAAGAGTAAAATAAGTTTCCATAGGATACCTGAATCCCATGGTAAGGTCGAGAAAGGGATAAAAATGATAAAGAGCCTATAGCCCCTACTATGATTGTGAATAGGCTAGTATTGGAATGGGAGAAAAGGATAAAACTTCACCAGGAAAAAAGAGATGGAGTTCGACCAATGGAGGAGCAAAAACTTCAAAAATAAGCATCCCGCCCTCGTCAAAGGTTAAAAGAACGAAGGAGAAGTCACGTAAGAGCGTGTGACTTCGAGTCTAGCTACAAGACTCATAAATAAATAAAAGCGCTTCTTGGGAGGCAACCCAATGTTTATTTTTATCGCATATTAGGAGTGTCTTGTGTTTTAATTCTTCTCGTTTATTCTTTTATGTTTGAATTCATCATTTTGTAATCATGATTTGTTTTGTCTTTAACCTCGTCTTAATTTCAATCAAAGGTATTTTGCAACAAAATAAGTGTAGGGGAAATATCCGGTTTTTAAGAACTAATTCAAACATATTAAATAAATTGTTTAGATTAATTCGCGTCAGTTTCGAGTTATATGATTGTATTGACTAATCTCAGGTTTCATGCAGTAATTCATACAAGAAATAACTTATATAATCGCGTGCAGGAAGTTTTTCAAAGAAAACGAAAATAAAATTCTCTCAGAAGCTGGAGACGGCGTCAGGATTTATCCTAACGGCGTCGTCAGCCCAGCTATAGGAAAATTTGAAAATTTTCAAGTATTTTCGAAAAATAATTTGCACAACATTTAAAAGTTGTAATTCTTTTATAATCCTGCAGAAACCTATGATTACATCATTACTCTCATCCTATCTTTACTGCTTTCATAGAGTCAAACCCTAAACTCTCATTGTATTTATATCTATCCCGCTGATTTTATGCTTGGTGTAGTTGTCTTTGTCTTTGATTACAGGTTATATTTGATAAGAAAAAGCTTGGAAGTTCTTAGGAAGTTTCAATCGACAATTCTTGGAGGACGATTTATCCAGTTATCGCATGTTTCTTCTCCATTATTGAGCAAACTAGGGGAGTACTAGTTTCTTTTACTTGTTTTCTTTTCCCTTTATTCGTTTATATGGGTACTTCTAAAAAACATTGGGGACAATGTTCAACTTAAGTGTAGGGGGAAAATAAGCCTTAGAAACTATTCCGTCAATTGCCATTTGCTTGTTCCTTAAAATGATGGGTAATATATCGAAACATAGCGTAAAAGGTAATTTTGACCCAAATTTAATTTTTTTTATGACTCATACCAACGAAAACCGAGTATTAATAGCGTCTCATGCTTGGTTTAAAAATGCGCGCATCATTGCGTAAAATGCGCGCATTGTTGCATTGCTTTTAGGATTTCGCATCATGGTGCCTAATACGAGGCCATCCCAGAATGCGCTCGCATTAGACCACAATTTGCTGCATTTGGGTAATGCTAGCAATGGTCGTAATTGTCGCAATACGGAATTTAGGTCATTTAGGAAAAATTAAACCATTTAGAAGAAGATAAAACATTTTAATAGACTTTGTAAAATAGAATTATTTTATAAACGTCCAATAAAAACACAGCAACGACGTCCAAATTACCCTACATCCAAATTGCCCTTCGGTTCATGATCATGCACTATTAACATGATTTGAAATCCCGCAAACAATTTTATTATTTCAGCTTCATGTTATGCAAGAGTTTATATTGTTCTTTAATTACACATAATCATATGTGTTATATGTATGAGCTGGAAATAATATGCCCGATTTAAATTTGACTAAAATTTTTAGTTTTGACTTTTTCTATTGATTTAGTTTTGAATGAATTAAGATTTTTAGCTACTGGTATAAATTATAAGTATACCTTAATACATTATTACATCATTTCATCATTAGTATGGATAGAATGAACTTTAACCGTTCATGTTCAACAACATTGACAAGAAACAATGACATGGATCCAGGTAGAAATAATGCAATGCAAGATCTAAAAATCTAAAATAACTTACATGTTCATTGTGTTTAAAAGTGAGTAAAGGAGGAGGGTCTCGTTTGAAACAACATTTAGTGAGAGCTTATAATGTTTTTTTCAAGTATTTTGTGCCATGACTTAGTGACTTATTTGTTTTACAAATAGATTGCTCGCCTAATTTCTATCTTAGTGACTTATTTGTAATTTTATTTCATTTACTTGGCACTTTGTTTAATATACTACGTAAATTTATTATTTTTGTATTTTTCAATACAAAACACATCGCGTCCAAAATGCGCTCGCATTCGCAACACGCATCACGCATCGGCTTTAGAGACCTTTAACGCATCGGATCGCAAAATGCAATTTTAAACCAAGGTCTCATGGATAGGAATGTATATGACTAGCACAAAAACCCTTAAAATTCTACCCTAAAAATGTGAGGTTCGCCTTTAGATCTTTAGGAATTCGGATATCCATTTTCGATACCCAAGATAATTTATACATTTAGCTTTCTCGAGTTAAGGTTCAAATGCAGTCATATGTGTCTATTCGGTCGTTACAGATGTGTACGTATGGTCTTTGTGGCCTTTTCTGGAGCATTGATATCGGTATTAAATTATATGAGTGTACCGGTAGTATATTAAATTCTAGAACTTATTTTTGTGATGCATCACGAGACCGCATAGTAAGTATTAGGATTTGCTAGAAAAGAGGCACTAGGATTAATCCATGTTTTAAACCTGTAATTGTTATTATGGTCACATCGACTATATAACTATCCCACATTCTTGCCATACACTCATTTTTAGTGTAGAATACCCTAGTACAACCCTCCGAGCCTATCTTTATCACGGTTTTCATAATTTTTTGGTTAACCCAGACTGTTAATGAAGAGCATTGTCACCCTTGAACTAATTGTTACACCCAAATCACCTTAGCCTGCCTTGTATGTACTCACCTTTAGTACATTATTGTTTTAACCCAAGTTAATTATTGACTACACGGTTGCTATGTCCTTATCCTTGTAAATACTGTTTTGGGACGATTGAGATTCATGGTAGTATTCATCTTATAAAGAATTAGGGAAAAAGTAATTTATTACCCCCAATAAAGCTTAATAAGCTCCATGTTATGTTGATCCACCTCAATTCGGGTCATTAGTTAGATTGTAAATATCGAGTATGTAAAAGTTCAAGTGTAGGGGTGTATCTATAAACCCCCATGATATATTATATGTTTAAGCAATGGCAGGTCAAAAGTGTACGAAAAAAATGTATATATAAAAAAGAGTGAAAAAAATGTATGGGCTGCCATATGCTTATGTTTATGTTTATCATAGAGTCAAGAAAAGAAAAATAAAGAGATAGATGTAGGGTTTTATAGAGTTTTTATATCTTGTTCGAGTCTTTGGCTTATCAACCAAACCAGCGTGTATTCTTATAAATAATTAGCTAACCCTTCTACTCCAAATTTACCCAAAAGTCACTCCTCAAATGTGTCTCATCCATTTCTGTTTTCATTAATGTTATCTTACACCTACACCCTACAACCCTTTAAAAGACCTCTTTGATAGTAATGATTAATACTTGCGCCCAACGATGGATGTTTGATCCTTTTCCAAGCCTATGGTAATTTGTATGCTATGACAGGTAATGAGTGTTTAATTTTCCGTTTCCCATAGTTGTTATATTTATTAACACCCAGGTGAAAGAAGAATCCCAAACACTTATGTTAGGTGTTTAGTAAATGCTTTCCGTGCTGTATTAATAACGAGTTCTAGAAGTTTGTAGTAAAAGCTTTTAAAGAGCAGGTTAAATGACCCAAATATTGCTAATGCCTAGAGTAGAAAATCCTATTTACATGAGGACAAACAAAATCCAAGTGTAGGGGTATTTGAAGAGTGTATTTTATACCACTAATTTCAGGGTTATTACCCCTTAAATCATGCAAATATGCAAAGGATTATGTGCTTAATTCATTATGTTACAGTGTTTTTTAGCACATTGGATATCATTTGGATAAAAAACACGTAACTTGGCATTCAAAAAAAAAATAAAACATTTAGAGAAAGAAACGGACAAACACGGCCCTACACCAAATCTCTTAACGTATTGTGCATACGCGCGTGGAACGGCAAAGGTGCACAGGCAAAAAGCGACGCCGTCGTGATCTATCAATGACGGCGTTAAAAAATGATACGACAAACTTCCACGACGAAACCGATCTTAATCAGACCTAGAAGATTCTATCTTGTGACAGCGTTGCGACTACAACTGGACGCCATCGCGGCGATTTCTCGATATATACAAAACCAAATTTTAGGGTGTAACTTTATATAACTTTTGGGGAGCCAAACCCTAAGCAAATTGACAGCATTTAGGCACGTCTTTAGGCTTACAAACCATTAATTGAAACGGACCTTAAACCATGTTTTAATAAAGTAAGATTTATATAATCTTTAATCATTCAAGATGTCTATGTTTGTTTGAGTGATCAATGTTCCTGCTTCCTATAAACATGTTAGGGCAAAACCATCCCTTGTAATTTACTTAATGATGCATGGAAGTTGGATTGGTAGATCCTTTAACTATTGCTATCTTTAATGAATTGCCACGTTAGGCTTTAGTAAAACTAGCCATAAGATATTAAAATAGGAGCATAGACGTCTATAGAGAACACGAGAAGTTTAGAAAGGAACCATCTGGAAACAGTCTTCATACTACCTACCCCCACAATATGGTTGGATCCCTCTATAAGGATAATTTCAATGCATTTAATCATACTCCTTAGGGGCCTTGTAATAGTCTTCATACTACCTTCTTATGCGTAGCCTAACATAATAGTAAATAGACACGTGGTTCGTGATATTTGTACATGACTTAGGATACATACACAGATCATCAACGATTGTGACAAGGCAACTGGATTAGAGAAACAATCCTAATGAGTAATACATGATTAAGTAAATACACTATCTTATCATAAAGTTATCACCAGTAGTTTATATTATATTTAGTTTAATTAATTAGTTAATCAACCAACCTCTCAAAACTATTGATATTACTGCTTTCTATAAAATATAAAAATACAAAAATAATCTATTTCAATCCTGTAGATCTCGGCTAAGCCCCAGTCGAGCCTTCTCAACCTATTCCCCTAGAGAACGATAACAAGCCCCGAGTCTTGCCTATACTACGCTACAACGATTAGGTACGAAGGGGGGGGGGGGGGGGGGGGGGGGGGGGGGGGGGGGGACTAGGGAGTTGTAAAACTTCTTGTTGAAGTCTAACGACAACCGCATCAAATAGGAACAACTGAATTATCCTAAATTCTAATCAAACTCATATGCGAATTTACTCATGAAATTGTTTTGTCTACTATAAGTCAAACGATTAAGTATGGTTGTGAATATTATTCTTGCAAATAGGCTTCATTAACCCTATTTGGTTTTGAACTCTTTGAAGCAAATAAGACATTTTTATAACTAAAGAACATGTTTCCATAGCTACCAAACTGATAAACATCTTGATACCATCAAAACACATTATAAACAGAAATATTACCGCAAAAGTGGTAAAGGAAAAACTAGCATGATTCCCCTAGTTGTTTGCTTTAACATAATAAAGGCACTACACCCTTGTGGCAAGGTATGCCTATTAAGGAGAAATTACATTCCAATTTTTCAAGTTAAAATAAAAACATAGATGGCTAGTCCATTATCTATATAGCAGAATTTGACAAAATCCCTTGGATGTCTAAGTATATGCTTACTAGTCCATGCGACTCACATTAGCAATAATGTGTAGACATTCAAGATAAGGAAATTCAATAAATTGCTACTTGTTTTTCACTAGTAAAGAAACACTTGTAATTTTTGTCTGATCAAAGTGTGATACTTCTTCATTTAGTAAGAATCACCGCATATCATTTTTATAAGACAACTTGTTGCTTCCTGTAATGTTATCTATAAAATCGTCATGCAGGATTACTTATTAATTGATAAAGTTCTATATACATTTGTTAGGTGTAAGATTCACACATTAAAACAAGATCCAGAGGTCGAAGAAGCTTGATAAGGTAGCTAGCCATTTAGAAAGAGATTATAGAGATAAAGAAACGATGGTGTTTACTAGAAAGAGAAACATCAACTCATACACAAGCTTCACCCCTCCTTTTAAGTAAGGAGGGGGTATTTATAGCCTTAACACTATTAAACTATCTAACATTGGCTAAACTAGTCTTTGTGTGTCCGACTTTAGTTATCTAATGTAATTCCGTATAAGTCGTAACATTTTAGACCTAACAGTCTTCCCCCAATTGGGCCTACATACGGAATTACTTACAACATTCCTAGCAAGTACAAATACAAAGAAAAATAATAACTTCTAAGGTGCTTCTAATGGTGAGGATGACTTATGTGTCTTCTTGTCTTCATACTTGTACCCTTAGCTTAAACCCTATTTGTATTTGCTTGTTAAAGAACCATTGTAATATGTATGAACTGGATTAACTTCCCCCAATTCATATTGCATGCCTTGAAAAGCTTTCTTCACAGACTCCTTTTAAAAAAAAATCATCTTCCCCCAAACCAATAGCCATGTCTTGAGTAGATTTTGAAACTTTTATGTAGCCTGTCCATTCTTCTAACTTTGACATTTAAGTTTGACATCTAACTGCACAGCGGAATTTGTAGAAGAACTACACTAAACATGACTACTTCTTTGACATTTGGTCTTCATGATTATTCATTTAGGGGAACATGCAAAGAAATTAGCAATAAATCTTCTAAAGTAAAAACCATAATACTTAGCACGAATCTTCCAAACCAATAGTTTATATGCTTATAGCTCTTATTTATTAACCCGAAAAACAACACATAGTACACGCTTCTTCCCCCATGATGGTTACAAACTCTTGGAATCATCATTGACGTGTACGCCTATATACTCGAGAAGATCATGTGTGAAGAACCTATTTGACTTCCTTAGCTTAAATTTATCCTGTGAGAGTTGTCTGCTGATCACATCTCTACTATTTAGTCCCTCTGACTAACTTTACCAACATCTGATTCTGTAGGCTATCTGTAGTGACCATTGATGGAGTAAACTTGATATACCAAACTTGAAACATAAGCAGAATTTCTCGTTCTTGTTACTTAAGCTTGCACTAATATGATTGAAGTATGGTGTAGAGAGTTTATTCTTCCAAGTATCCAAATCCCTAAGTAATCTATACTCATGCATATAGATATAAGTAGTACTTTCGCCTCTTGAAACTATTCACATCGGCATATGCGTGTGACACTAAGCACTACAACGTAACTCTTTTAAGTGATAACTATACACTGTGAGCACACCAATATAACTCTTTAAATCAAGTATAACTAGATAGATCAAGTCTTAATCTAAAACATTGAAGTTCAAGCAAGACATCATTCGATAAAGGGGTTTGAAGAAAATAGTTAAAAAGTAGAAGAAAGGCTCGATGATGAAATACGTACACGTCTTCGTGAAATCCCACTTCTATCTTAAATAAGTGATAACTAATTAACCCCGTAGTCACCTTGACTTTCAAAACATCTGTAGGATCCCGTTTAACACTTCATAACACGAATCAATCACGGATCAAGAACTAGAAATGAGAAAGAAAGAGTTGTTCTAGAGAGAGA
>BQNB010049959.1:0-41765 GCA_026074375.1 Tanacetum coccineum
TGTTGATCTCATAATCGGGAGCCGATGTTTGATTCCGGCTTTCCACTTTGTTCTATGTTATCATTTATGACTTTATGCCGCTTTGATATGACACCATGATTAAGACGTTTCGGCCTACTCTCCGGAGCGGGTTTGGGTCGTTACACTAACGCTCTTTTTCTATCAGGAGTTAAACATTTTTAAAGAGTATATAATATCAAACATTGCTAAATGCAACTTTTTTTTATGAAAAAGTACCATAAAAATATAAATAATGCAATGCCTCCATTAAGTTCAAGTTTCAATCGTTAGATTAATGTGACTTGAGTTAAAGTAGGCAAAAAACAATAAGTAACATAGGCTTCTAGTAAAATCCGATTGTTAAAGATCCTACGATCCTGTGTGCGATCCTACGATCCTACACCGATCCCGCTCAATTTGAGATAAAAACATAGGTCTGTGGTAGGATCGGATCGTTTACGATCCTACGATCTTGAGTGCGATCCTACGATCCTAGACCGATCCTGCTGAAATTAAGATCCTACTACGATCCTGATCGTTTTCTATATGTGGGATCGTAGGATCGTATGATCCTACGATTAGGATCACGATTTTGACAACCTTGGGTTACACTATACAAACAATGTCTCGATTAATTATGGGAAAACTTTTTCCCCTCTTGTGTACTTTGCACCAATTCACGTTATTCTTACTAATAGCTATAATCACAGCTTTACAAGTTTGGACTCAAAGCTGTAAGGCTATGCACTACGGTTCGGTCGATCGACTCGGTCGACCTCGGTCGCCACCGTAGTGGTTAGTCGGTCGCCGAGTCGGTCGCCGGAGACCGAAACCCATTTTAGTCGCAGGGACGACAACGGTCGAGTAACACAATTCTCAAAAACACACTGCCAACTTGGTTTTCATTTAAAAAAAACTTTTTAATTTTTAAAATTTAAATAATTTAACCCTATAAATACCCAACTTATTACACCATTTTATACACACTTTCACTCAATGTCTTCTCATTTCGACCTATAAAGACGTGCGAAATCTTCTTGATGATGTTTTTCTTCCAAAAGCCTCTATCGCTACAAGATGGATTAAGTATGTGCCGATAAAACTTAATGTCTTCGCTTGGAAGGTCCATCTGAATCGTTTACCAACTCGTGTAAACCTGCAACATCGTGGTGTTTTGGTTTCGGATCCTTCATGTCCTATTTGCCACTCAGAAGATGAAGACTTAGCGCATTTGTTTTTTCGATGTAGTTTGGTCACGGACATCGTTAGGCTTGTCTGCCGGTGGTGGAATATAGCATGGGCGTCGATTGATTCGTATTCCAATTGGCTTCATTGGTTCAATGCTATCAGATTAAGTCCTAAAGTTAAAGATTTGCTTGAAGGAGTTTTCTACATAACATGGTGGAGTATTTGGAGGTTTCGAAATCAGGTCCTCTTCTCGTCTCTCGTCCCCCGCAAAGATGTTCTTTTTGATGATATAGTGTTGCGTTCTTTCACATGGTGTCGTTCTAGATGTAAAAGTAACTTTAGTTGGGTTAGTTGGTTGCAACATCCCTATTTGATTTCTTTGTAATTTTGTCTCTAGCTCCTTGCTAGTGTTTTGTTATAATAAAGTTGCCGTTCAAAAAAAAATGACTTCCTCTTCAAACCGCCGTAGAAAGGCCAATACGGCACGACCATGGACAACAACGGAAAAAATAACGTTGTGTACAACTTGGTGCAACGCGATGGAAACGTACGGGTTAAGAGACATCACGAAAAAAGGGTTTTGGGAGGATGTTTTTGATAACTTTGAGAAAGACATGGGAGGAACTATTCGAGAATACGATGCCATCGTCTCCAAATGGAAAAATTTAATTCGTCCCAAAGTTGCTGCGTTTAGTGTCGTTTACGGTGGTGTCCAACGGATGAACGAGAACGGGTCTTCTGGCCTCGTTTTGTTTCGAAATGCGTTAGTCGAATTTCAAACTGTGTACGGACATCCCTTCACAATGGTGGCGTGTTGGAGAATTTTGAAAAATCATCCTACTTGGACAGAAATTGAAGTGCCAACATACCAACAACGTAATAATTAAGTTTAGTTTAAGTGTGTAATGTATTTTATTTTATTATGTAATGTTTTTAAATGTATTTGAATAATTATTATGTAATGTTTTTTTATTATTATTAATGAAATTTAAATTTGAAGTTAAAAAAATTGAAAATGAAAAAAAAATTGAAGGTCGCCTTATAGTGGCAAAAGGTCGCTTGTAGGTCGCTGGAGAGAGAAAGCTGATGCGGCACTGGAAAGTACAGGTCGGGACCTAGAACCAGGGGTGAGCAGAAACCGCACCGCAAACCGCACCAAAACCGCAAAAACCGCACCACGACAAAAACCGATGGATCGGATTCTAAAAATAAAAAAATCGAATTTGCGATGCGGTTTCGGTTTTACCCATAAATCCGCACCGCTATACCCGAACCGCACCGCAATTGCTATAAATAATAATTTTAATAAAAATATTTCAAATTTTTACTAATTATCTCTCAAAAATTGAAACACATGGCTTTTAAAAATGTTGTTTTTCTTTGGGCTAAAAAGTATAAAGTAGATTTAGGGGTGTGGTGCGGATGCGGTGTATTTACATTTTTATCAGTTTTATAGTTTTCGTTTTATTAATTTAGTGTTTATATTTTCAGTTTTATCTCACATGAATATAATTATAATAATGTATTTACATTAAGCCCAAAATTACTATTTGGTTCAAGCCCAAAATTTTTATTGGGTTCAAGCCCAAAATTAAAAAATGGTCATATGTGATGTGGTGCGGTTAAAACTCGAAAATCCACATTTGAAAACCGCAAAACCGAAACCGCAGGATCCGCATGGTGCGGTTTATACTTTTATAGATACCGCAATTGCAGATGCGGTGTGGTTTTTGCCGGAATCCGCACCGATCCGCACAATGCTCACCCCTACCTAGAACGATAGTGGGTAGCCTAATTCTATAAATGTTACAGTGTTATCTTGAATGTTGACTTTCATGGCGAAATCGATTAGCAACTAAAAGAGACGATCGCTTTTCATAAAGAAACTAAACGAATTACATTAATGTAGTCGAAAAATATTATGCTTGCATCAGTTCCTTTTGCTTCTTAACACACATGTGCTAGTAGGATCTAACGACCACATACATGTTGCTATTAGAGGGGGCGGTATGGTTGAGCCATGGCATTGCGCCATGGCAACAGCCCAAAAAAATATCACGCCAACTGTACCGGACATTGAGCCATAGCATCTCGGCTGGCAAATATCAGTCAGCGCCAAGAGCATTTCTTCTTTTTTTGTCTTTTTTTGTTGTACATGTGTATTTAGTGGGATATGTGTGGACTCACGACATCACTTTTTGTCCATGGCTTGAAGCCAACGAGGGAGCCACACAATGTGGTGCCATAGCAAGTTTGGTGTCATAGCACTTTTGCTGACGTGGCAGCACTTTTTGTGCCATGACTCGACTGTACCTCGTGCTCTTATAGTAATAAACCATCAAGCCTTAACTCACTTCATACTTTTGTGGTTAATATTATGCAATCATATGCAGACATGCATGAAATTCGTTTTGAAATAACGAAGTGAATTACGTACATAATACGTATTGCAATCAAATTTTTGGGCAAGAAGGGCAAATTTCCCTACAACAATTTCAACTTTTAGCGACAACACAATCGTCGATAAAAGTTGAGTCAAGTCGTCACTAAGCAGTTTTGCGACCATATGTCATCGCCAAAGTTTTTCGGTAAAAAAACTGGCGACCATGGATCAACGCTTCTAATGACCACTAATGGGGCCACAAATGTTCAAAAAATGCTTGACCAAGGGTGGTCCACCAACTTTAGCGACAGCATGTGTCGTCACTAAGGTTATTTATACATTCTTTATTTAGAATTTAATTTAATTTAATAAATTAAGTTAGCGACGACACATGTCATCGCTAATTTTTTTTCTATTTCATATATAGATATTGGAAAAGTATAAATAATTAGAAGAGTAAACTGCAAAAATCATCCCCGTGGTTTGTAGTTTGTGGCACTAATCATCCCTAGCCGATACTATTGGCACTAATCATCCCTGAGTGGCCAAATGTCCGGCAAAAATCATCCTTATTGGGATGATTTTTGCAAAAAGTTTAACAAAAAAGTTTTGCAAAAATCATCCCTCTAGGGATGATTTTTGCCGAAGGTTTCACCACTCAGGGATGATTAGTGCCAATAGTATCGGCTAGGGATGATTAGTGCCACAAGCTACAAACCACAAGGATGATTTTTGCAGTTTACTCTAATTAGAATTTTAATATTTTAATGTACGTAACCCTACTTTTAGCGACGACATGTTGCCTTTTCTATTGAAAATCTAGAGGTGGTAAAATGGGCGGGTAGGGTGGGTTCGGGTAACGGCCGCGGGTAAAACGAGCGCGGGTAAAACGAGCGATTATTAAAATTCGTATCAAACGGGTGCGAGCCAAATGGACCCGGGTCAAACGGTCTCGAGTCAAACGGGCAAAGTGTCCAAATTTTTGGTTTATACGTTTTTGCACATTTTTTACGTTATTGAACGTTTTCGTACGTTTTATACGTTTTCGCACGTTTTTTTACTTTTTGAACGTTTTTCTACGTTTTTATACTTTTTTGAATGTTTTCGTACATTTTATACGTTTTCGTACGTTTTCACATGCTTTTCTACGTTTTGGCACGTCTTTCTCCGCTTTCGTTCGCTTTAGTTCGTTTTCGTACGTTTTTGCACGCTTTCGCACATTTTTCTACGTTTTCGTTCGTTTTCGCACGTTTTTTACGTTTTGAATGTTTTTTAGATTTTGAACCAGTTTTCATACGCTCCTGCTTCTTCTATTTTTTACTGCTTTCGTTTTCACCGGGTGCTGGTTTTCTACATTTCTTGTGCATGTTTTTCTATATTTTTGTATGCTTTCGTTCGTTTTCGTAACGTTCCACACACCCCATTTTACGTTTTAGTTCGTTTCCGAATGTTGGTCATAAGGTTTTATACGTTTTCGCAACGCTTTATAGTTTTCGCACGTTTTCGCAAATGTCACACCCAGTAAATTCAAGGTCAATTATTTTAAACTTTGTTTTTCGCATCTTTTTTTTTGACTTTTATATGTTAAGTCTTTGATTCTGGCAGTTTTACGGGAATGTTAACCTCTGTTGTAAATTGGAAAAAACGTCATTAGACGCGTTATGACTTCGGATATTGATTAGTCGAGATATTATATGCATTATTTTATCCTTTTTTAGTGTTTATTGTTTACTGATCACCTTCTGATACTTATTTTTACGTTTTTTTTTAATTTTCAGTTTACCGGGAAGTTAACCCGCGTAAATCTAAAAAATGTCATCGGACGCGTTCCGACTTCAGATTTTGACTAGTCTAGATATTATATGCATTATTTTATCTTTTATAAGTGTTTTGTAGATTACGATCACTTCTGATACTTATTTTTAGGTTTTAGCGTATAATTTACGTTTTTCGCGTTTTTGATCAAACGAAACTCCGAAAACCTAAAAATTTTTCTTGTAAACTTTAGTTATTGTTCATCTCATGTTGATAAGTCAAAAATTTCGTTCATGTCCCCTTCCTCTTATTAATTCGGATGCCTAAACCAAACCAAAACAACCATAAGCTTTGAAAATAAATCAAATTCATCTTTTTTGAAAATCCCATGCATGTGTATGAAAGTGACACATGAGGGAGTCCATTTCATGCACACATAACCATTCAAGTCAAGACAAATGCATACTTATGCAATTTGACCATGTTTGACTAGCTATTATACATGAAGAATGAACCATGATCCAAAAATTTGAACCATATGGACCTTGTGGTTGTGTTTGGCCGAGCAAGGCACACACACACACACACTCTTTTGTGTGTGTTAGTCACTTGATACTACAAACCAAGAAACCCTAAACTCTCTCTTGTCCTATAAATACACCACTATAACACACATTAGGTCATACTTCATTTCTTAGCCTCATCAAAATCTTTCATCTCTCTTCTTTCCCTCTCCTTGCTCACGGCAAACAAACACCCCATCTAGGGTTTCTATATCTTTGATTTCTTGCATAATTCAAGCATACTAGGTTCATTTCTAAGGTCATCTAAGGTGGTTTGAAGTATTGGTTCATTGATTTAAGGGTTTACTTCAAGATCTACAAATTAGAGTTTGGTTAATATTTGGGGTTTTTCAAGATCCAAGTCTTCTATCTTCATTCTTGTATTTTCTTAAGCTTGTTCTTCAATTTTGTAAGCTCATCTTGAAACTTATACTTTCATTTCTACTTTCATTCTGCATATGTTTATGTTCTTGCATAGATCTATGATTCTTATGGTGTTTGTGTTGATTTTTCAAAAAGAAATGAAATAACATCTTGTCATCTTTTATAAAAATGGAAGTAGCATGTTTATGACTTTATGATCTTGGTGAGGTGAGTTGAAAAGTGAGTTGCAACAATAGAAATGAAGAGATTAGATAGTTTTAGGTGTGTTTTGGTTGTGGATTAGTTGTGAATGGAGTTTAGGCTTGATTAGGCACTATTGTGAAGTTTGGTGAGATTTTTGAAAGCGTTTGTGAAATACATAGTTGCTGATCCAAAATTGTTTTGAGGTTTTGGTCGAATTAGGAATGTTTTTATTAGGCGTAAAAGTAGTTTTTGGAGAGCTCGTTTCGAGTAGATAGATTTTCATGTATTGTACACTAAAATCGGACTTAAAACGGCCAAGTTATAGCCAAATGAAACTTGAAACATTTTTCGGCAAAATAATTAATATAGGTGCTGATGTGAATAGTAAAATGAGTTTTCGGACGCTTTCGGGATGTTTTGAGCTTTTAAAACACTAGCGAAACATATAGTATCACATATATATATTGATTAGTATCATTAAAAACGTCGTTAACATATTTTAGGAAAAGCGTTAAGGTTTCTAAAAATAGTAAGTTTAGTGAATATTAACAAGGTAGACATGGAAGTTAAACGTTTAGGTTTCTCTAGTGCGTTTAAGGAAAATATGGATTAAGCAAATATAGGGGACGGTATTAACGTCCCGAAACTAAAAACTTTCCTAAAATAGAAACTTACTAAAAATGGTAATTTTTGGTTAAACGCCGAAACTTAACGAAAAACTCTATAATTTTATTTAGTCACGTTTTGTTAATTAAGTCAAAGCACAAACACTCATGGATGACTTTTTCTCTTAACGATTCGTACAAGTTTCGTATACTTTCTGTCTTTCTAAGACGCGTCATTGATTTAGGTCGCAAGTAGGACCTCTTGGCATTATATCTCTTCATTGATATTTATCTCACCATTTGCTAAAGGTGAGTTCATAGCCCCACGTTTTACTATCTTTACTTTACTACTTTGGGGTGAGAAACATTGCTTGTTTATAAACTATGGACACGGTTGAATAGACCACTAATGCCCGAACTATCATGAACCGTTAATTTCTTGACCGGAGGACCGGTTGAATGAGCACAAATGTTGTAAATAGATCTATTGTTACTAATTATCCCTATCCGTTAAGTACGCATACCTAATTCGGGAGACACGAACAAACGGATATAATACCATGTCGATTTTCTAAAGATTGGGGAACCTTTTTGGTCAGATACCTCTAGGGCAATTAATTTCTTGTTTGGCATATAATATGCTGCATTGAATTGAGCCTCGGTGTCATGAGCTTAGCGCAACAGTAAATACTTTTATGTGAAGTTGTATCTGTTATAACTGTCACGTGCATACTGTAAACTTGTGGTCCACTCTTAATACTAAATTCAAACCTATGAATTCACCAACTTTATGTTGACGTTTTAGCATGTTTTTCTCAGGTGCTTAGCTGTGGATGTCTTTGCTTGCTTTATGGTGTTGCCTTGCATTGGACTGATTTTCAAGAATTATTATCTACCAATTAAACATCGTTGTCAAACTTTAAAACTTTTAATCGCTTCCGCATATTATCTTTGAATCTATGTAAAACTTTAACTATTTTAATTAATGCAACGATGTTGGATTTTTAAACGTACCTTTAGAGGTCGTTCTTTGTAGCTTGTGTAATGTATATTATGACGTCATGCCCCCGGACACGTGTTTCCGTCCAGGCCCCGTTTGGGGGTGTGGCAGATAAGTATTCAGAGCCAAGGTTATAGATAACCATGTAGTATATCTAGGTCTGGTCTATAACCAGTATGTGATCCTACGTGTTCTTATCTGCCTACATATATATATCTAATAATAATAGCGTATTATACATATATATATATATATACATAAGTGCAAAGTATATATCCTATTGCCATAATTACTTTATACATCATTTTGCCGTATCATATTTTGCATCATACTTTATTTCTCGGCATTGCTTGCACTTTGCATGGTTTGATATAAAGGGGATTTATATAAACTTTTGGTTATGCACGTTATGGCATCCCCTGTTATTTCTATTTCGTCGGATTCGTCTAAGAAGAGTGTGGGTTCTCATGCCCCATGAGTAATTCTATTTGGTACTATTCCTACCAGTATCCCTGTTATCCAGTGGTTACTGATGAGGTTCCAATTGCACCTGTTGATCCGATAGTTGCACCGGAGGTGGGAGCAGTTTCTGTTATCTCACCTACTAGAGTGCTCGATTTGGTGGATTATTCATCTTTTTCTGATTCTGATCCATAAGAGGATTCATTACCTGTAGCACCAGAGTTACCATTGGTTTCACCCTTCTTATGTTCTGATGATTCGAAGGTGGACAGTGAGTCCGAGCCTACTAAGCAGAGACCCGAGAGGCATGAGTCTCTTACACGATCATCTGAGTTTCCACTTGCACCTGTTGTTGCCCCACCCAAGATTCGTCGATGGCCAACGATTCTTGTCCGACCCGGTGAGGCTATTCCCTTCGGGCTACCTTATCACACCCACCCTAATGTGCCGCGTAAGTTGTTGACTGCGAAGAAGAAAGTCGGACCTTTTCCTGCTCGTAGACTTGCATGGAGACGGGTATCTCATCGTTCTTCACCAAATTTTACTTCAGACTCATCTTCTTCTAGTTTATCTTCGGACTCTTCATCAGATATTTCTTCAGGTTCATCTTCAGATTCATTATCAGACTCATCATCAGTTCATTCATCAGGTCAGTCTCATTCAAGACCATCGACTAGAGTTGCATCACCTAGATTGGTTGATCCCCCGGTTAGGATTCCACGATGTAGTGTGGCTTTTATGTGTTGGAGGTCTGCACCATTATCTACTCTTTACCCACCTACAACATCAGAGTCATCCCCAGATTCATCTTTTGAGAGGTCATTGGATTCATCTTCACCTTCTACTGGACCATCTTGTAAGAGATGCAGATCCCCTACTACTTTGGTACCATCATCAACTCCTGTTTCGAGATCGATAGCCTCTCTCTTGTTGATCTTTCGCCTTGCAAGAGGTTTAGAGATTCATACTCATCTGAGGTTAGTGGAGAGGAGCATATGGAGATGGGTACTGTTGATGCAGAGACTATTGCAGATTATTAGTGAGGGAGTTGGAGCTTATACTAAGGATGGTATAGATTTGGGTGTTAAGGTTGCCACTAGTGATATTAAGGAGGACGAGGATGAGTTTGAGGCAGAGGCCAGTGCGAGAGGCACGATGGAGATGGCTGTAGATCCTTTGGCTACTGGTGATATTTCTGAGACTACTAGAGGAGATGCTCCTGATCTTGAGGGTACTCTTTATGATACGTTTCATTATATGTCTGAGGTTCCTTTTGATGGGATTACAGAGTTTAAGACTGCTCAGAGACAGTTGGAGGCTGGTCAGTTGGAGGCTAGTAGAGAGAGCTGGTTTAGCTGATAGGGTTAGGAGTCTATGACGGGAGAACCTGTGGGTTCGAGCTTTGTTGTGTATCGAGAGAGATCGTGTCGACAGTCTTTGTCGTCATATGGCACTTTCTCAGGAGGAGTTTCGTCAGGTTCGTAGGGATCGTAATGATACTCGGAGGAGACTTAGGAAGTTGGATTCACTTGTTGAGAGACGTTTGGGATTTCGACGTTAGTTAGGTAGTATCATGGTTAAGTAGTACATTAGACTGATGGCTAGGTCTAGATGTTAATAATAGAAATGTTGTAAATCAAGTATCCTTGTTATGAGATTGATTGTAACCAACTATGAAGCTTTGTTATGATATGAAAAGCTTGTTTTGATTCTCTCGCGTATTTATCTTTATTGATTATTTACTTGTTCTGGCAAAACATGTTCTATTGTATTTTCCTTTATAAATCTTATTTACCATTTATAGTGGCTATATCTCGTATCGAATCTCACAATATGCTATGTCTTATGAGGTAGAACAATGACTATAACTCATTCTGGTATGACCCCGAAAGCAATCGAAGAACTCGTTAATTGACGAGTGGAAGAAGCGTTGGCTGCTTATGAGGCAACCAGCGCTGCCAATGCTCTTGAGGCTGAAAGCCAAAGCCAAAACGGCAGTGACGGCGATAATGGAAATAGTGGAAATAGAAATGGTGGAAATGGAAATCCAAATGAGAATGATAGAGGTGCTAGGCCTATTGCTAGACAATGTACTTACCAAGATTTTATGAAGTTTCAACCACTCAACTTCAAGGGAACGGAAGGAGTTGTCGGGTTAATAAGGTGGTTTGAGAAGATAGAAACAGTATACCATATCAGCAATTTTCTAGAGAAATACCAAGTCAAGTATGCTACTTGCACACTGTTAAATAGTGCACTAACTTTGTGGAACTTACATAAGAGAACTATTAGAGCTGATGCTGCATTTTCCATGTCATGGAGAGAGCTCATTAAGCTAATGGCTGAAGTGTACTGCCCAAGGACTGAAATTTAAAAGATGGAATCTGAGCTGTAGAATTTGACCGTGAAGAACAATGATTTGGCTGCTTATACTCAGAGATTCAAAGAGCTTACCATGTTGTATACCAAGATGGTTCTCGAAGAGGAGGATCGAGTTGAGAAGTTTATTGGAGGTCTCCCGGATAATATCCAGGGAAATGTGATTGCTGAAGAACCTACAAGGCTACAAGATGCTGTTCGGATTGCTAACAACTTAATAGACCAAAAGTTGAAGGGTTATGTTGTGAAAAATGCTGAGAACAAAAGAAAGTTCAATAACAGCCAGAAAGACAATAGTGGACAGCAACCACCATTCAAAAGATAGAATGTTGGAGGACAGAATGTAGCAAGAGCCTACACGGCTGGCAACAATGAAAAGAGAGTATATAATGGACCACTACCTCTCTGCAACAAGTGTAAATTTCATCATGAAGGGCCATGCACTGTGAGATATGTGAAGTGTAACAAGGTTGGGCATTTTACCCGGGACTGTAAGGCCACAAATTCCACTACTTCTACTCAGAGGGGTCAAGTAGTGAATTAGAGGGTTGTAACTTGTTGCGAGTGTGGGAGGCAAGGTCACTATAGGAATGATTGCCCAAAACTGAAAGTTCAAAACCATGGAAACAAAATTGGAAACAAAAATGGGATTGATGAATCAAGAGGAAAAGCATATGTGCTAGGTGGAGGAGACGCTAACCCTGACTCAAACGTCGTCACGGGTACGTTTCTTCTCAACAACCATTATGATTCTGTATTATCTGATTCGGGTGCCGATCGAAGTTTTGTGTCGACTACTTTTAGTACCTTACTTGATATAATCCCCGATACTTTAGACGTTAGCTATGCTATCGAATTAGCCGACGGGAGAATTTCTGAAACTAATACCGTACTTAGAGGTTGTACGTTAGGATTATTAGGTCACCCATTCAATATTGACTTAATGCCAGTAGAACTTGTTAGTTTTGACGTCATCATCGGCATGGATTGGTTAGCGAACCATTATGCGGTGATCTTGTGTGATGAAAAGATTGTGCGGATTCCCTATGGAGATGAAGTTTTGATAGTTCAAGGTGATAGAAGTGGCAAAGGAAAGAAGTCAAAGTTAAGCATTATATCGTGCACTAAGACTCAAAAATATATTAAGAAAGGTTGCCCAATTTTTTTGGCACAAATTACGAAGAAGAAAACCGATGACAAGTCGAAGGAGAAGTGACTTGAGGATGTGCCGACGATACGGGGCTTTCCGGAGGTCTTTCTAGAATACTTGCCTAGATTACCGCCTATGCGACAAGTTAAATTCCAAATCGACTTGGTCCCACTCCAGAACAAACGGAGCAAACAAATCTAGCGTATAAATTGGAGATCTGAACATCGACCCAAAGAGAGGACTTAGACAGGTGAGGGGAAAGAACATCATCCCATACACTACATCCATGCACCTTACGTATTCACACAGAATACACAAAGTCTTGTTTTAATAAAAGTCACATGTATTAGAAATATAATACGTGAAGTTTAATATTAACCAAGTCTTATATATTATAAAAATAATATGCTAAGCCTACTAATGTAAAAATCATACGTATATCATAAGATAATATGAAAAGTCTCAATATGGCAATTGACAGATTAATAATCAGTTCTTAGTGTGCAATAATCCCCAAAATAAAGAGGAGTAAAACGAGGATCTTGCGAATACTCAAAGCACTTATCAAGTTCAAAATATCAATTTGTTCCAATAAGAGTATAAAATGTCCAAAAATTGTCCAATATAGCTCAAAAGTCCAAATCGTCCAATAAGTCCAAAATTCTTCAAATAACGACCAAAAATGCCTATCATGTCCAAAGTAGTTCAATAAGTAACGCGCATATAAAATAATTCGCAAAGTACGTTCAATTATTTCATAATCAATAATATTCATGCAAATCACCTCAAAAACATATAAAACATTTAAAAAGAGGGGTCGTGAACTCACCTTAACGATTAAAGCGTGGGTTCAAGAAAGAGCACAACGAGTATTTCTAAAAGCAACCATCGAATGTATACCCCACTAGACGCGACCTAAGACAAGTACGAATACTTATAAAAATCTAAATGATATGCTCGAACAAAAATAATAAAAAAAAAAAAAAAATTACATCTAGTTAGGTCACCCATTTAAAATATATAATATAACGTAGATGTTAATTGTGTATTACTTATAATTTGATATCCACGTTAACATATATTTTTAGATGATTAGATTGATTATAACATTTGAGACATACATCTTATAACATAATTACGTTAACATAATTATTTTAACGACAAAATAATTAGACTAATATTTTAGACAAGTTTTGAAGAGCATAAAATGAACAAGGGCCAAAAGTGTTATTTTAAAATTCTATAATACTTATTTGTATATAGCTTTATCAATTAGGGACCAAAAATGTAAATTACCCATAATATTCCATGAGAAATAAAAACCCACGTGATATGTCTTCCTCTCTATTTCCTCCACTAACCCATTTTTTATGACGAGCTACTGAATCATCATGAGATATGTCTATACAAGATAAAAATGAAAGCTCACTCGTCAGAAGTAATGGAGAGCTCGTCGGAGAATGATGAAACACAACGCGTCAGTAATCCATACAAAACGGGAACAAACTAAAACTGAACGCTAACACGAACACTAAATCAATTCAAGCACGATCATTAGAAACCAATGAGACACGATCAAACTCAACCCTAAATGTACACTATTAGCTACACGTACCAGTCACGAAAGCAAAACCGCAACCCACATACGAACATCTAAACTAAATCTGCCCCGATACTCAACCCAATCACGAACTCGATTTATCTCCTGCTAACGAAACCAATATAGTGTAACCCAAGCTGGAACTCAAAACTTGAGCATGCGAAACCCAGGAACCAAAACTCTTAATACCTACGCAAACTCGAAACTCCAACGAACACAAATAGGTCGAAACAGAAACTTATGCACGAAGAGAAGCAGAACTCACGCACGAACAACAACTCGAACTAAACTCGTATTTGAGGCTTTAATATCGTAAGTTGTACATCCAAGACTCAACTAACACAAACTCACTTTGTAGTATCATGGATGAATTTCCATCCGGTACCCCATTTACATGACCTTATATATTCATCATATTTCTTGTTTTGAATCTAGTGTTTCAACATACATATACTGTTAAAATATATATATCCCCTTTATTGAAAAAAAAAATTTGTCATTTAATATGAGAAAAAAACAAACTATTAAACATGAGACCGAAAAAATTAACCCGAACAAAAAACAAATGCCCCGCAATAACGCGCGAAAAAATAACACCATTATGATTACACTACAAGACAAAAACATTAACGGGCTACTGTTCATCGGCCCAAAATATTATTTTTTAATTATACCGGTGGTTACTGTTCATCGGCCGGAAAAAAAAACTTTATACTCCCCCCTTCTTTCGTCAAAAATAAAAAGAAAAAAAAAATTACGTTTACGACTTTCTATCGGCCTGGGCCAAAAAAAATATATATATCCCCTTTATTGAAAAAAAAAATTGTCATTTAATATAAGAAAAAAACAAACTATTAAACATGAGACCGAAGAAATTAACCCTAACAAAAAAAAATGCCCCGCAATAACGCGTGAAAAAATAACGCCCGCAGCAACGCGCGAGTAATTTTTGCTTGTTCATCATATTTCTTGTTTTGAAACTAGTGTTTCAACATACATATACAGTTAAAAATTGACCAAAAATCAAACCTAATTTAATGGATTATATCAATTGCGAATGACCACTATGTTCATCTATTTCAGCCCATCACACAAATATATTGAAAGTGATGTGTTTAATACTTCCTTTACTAAGTAGGCATCATGATATTTATATATGTTTGTGATATGTTGTACACGTATATGATGTACACGTATGTATAGTCGTACACGTATGGATAGGTTTATTTGTATATATATTTTTTTCAATTTTAATAAGTGTATATATATATAAATGGCTAATGGTGTAAAAGTGTTGCATACTTGAGCTAAAAACGTAAAAAGTGTAAAGTTTACGTAAATATAGAAAATAAAAGTACGAAATAAAAATACATATATAAGATGATCATAAAACATTTAGACTAAACCTAGTATAGAGTCGGGTTCATATTAAATGTACGTGTAATGATGAACACGGGATAACCTATCCGGATAACTGTAAAAGTAATTTTTTTTATTCAAAAGTAAAATAAATAATAAAAGTAAAGGATTAAATAATGACTTAAAAAAATATGGATCGTTGATCAAAGGCACGCTCGTAATCGAGGTTATATAAAAAGATAATTCAAGCTCAAAAATGACCCGACAAGCACAAAATGATTTCACTCAAGTAAATTTAGTCAAAGACGTTATAATTTATTATCTTTCACTCTTTTGAGTTTAGACGGTTGTCACATCCTCTCTCCCTTAGAAAAAATCTCGTCCCGAAATTTAGTTCGTCTTAGCTAATTATGTGCGCTTAAAAATAGGTGTGGGTATTTGCGCTTGAGCTTGTCCTCACGCTTCCACGTAAACTCGAGACCTCTTTGTGCATTCCATCGAACTTTAACAATAGGAATTCGACTATGCTTTGGTCTCTTAACATAATGGTCCATAATTTCCAATGGCTTATCTATGAATTGGAGCTTGTCAGTGATATGTAATTCCTCCAGTGGAACGACGAGCGTTTTGTCAGTTAAACTTTTCTTTAAATTTGAGACGTGGAACACATCGTAAATTCCACGTAGCTTCTGTCGTAGCTCAAGTTGGTAAGTTACTAGACCAACTTTACTTAGTACCTTGAAGGATCCAGTGTATCGAGGGTTCAAATTGCCTTGCTTACCAAAACGTATCATGCCCTTCTATGGCGGCACTTTGAGAAGCACTTGGTCTCCGATTTGAAATTCTAGGGGTTTCCTGCGGTTGTCAACATAACTTTTCTGTCGGCTCCTAGTTGTCTTCAATCGTTCTTTGATTGTCGTGATCTTATCATTAGTCTCTTGAATAACATCTAGTCTTGTCAATTGTCTATCTACTGTCTCTAGCCAACAAAGTGGCAATCTATACTTTCGTCCGTACAAAGCTTTAAAAGGTTCGTCATTGATGCTAGTATGATAACTGTTGTTGTACGAGAATTCTACCAAAGGTAAGTATGTGTCCCAACTAACTCCTAGATCAATCACACAAGCCCTCAACATGACCTCCATGGTTTATATCGTTCTCTCACTTTGACCATCCGTCTGTGGGTGGTAAATAGTACTCATATCAAGTTGAGTACCCAAAGCCTTCTATAGTAGTCACCGAGAGCGCGACGCGAACCGACTATTCCTATCTGAGATAATGGAAGTGGATATTCCATGCCTTGGTACTATTTCATCGATGTATAACTCAACAAGCTTATCCAACTTGTAGTCTTCTCGGACCAGAAGGAAGTGTGCAGAGACTTTGTTAACCAATCGACGATAACCTAAATCGAGTCACGCCTTATCGACGTCCTAAGTAACTTTGTCACAAGATTCATCGTGATCTTTACCCATTTCTTAAGAGCTTCAATCTTTACAGGATCGACATGAATTCCCTTTGCATTGATCACGTGACCGAGAAATTGTACTTCTTGAAACAAAAACTTACACTTGGAGAATTTGGCGTACCATTTCTCGTCCTTAAGAAACCTCAATAATGATAACTAGTTTTGCTTATTTTCTTCCATACTTCATGAGTAGATGGGAAAATCCTCAATGAACACTATCATGAACTTGTCCAAGTAGAATCTACACACCCTGTTCATCAGGTCCATAAACACAGCCGAATCATTATTCAACCCAAAGAGACATGACTAGGAATTTGTAATGCCCGTACCGTGTCCTAAAAGTTGTCTTGGGGTGTCTTTTACCTTGACTCTTATCTGGTGATATCCTGACCGTAGGTTAATCTTTGAAAAGTAAGTTGGCCTTGCAATTAATCAAATAGGTCTTCTATTCGAGGAAGAGGTTATAAGTTCTTGATAGTTAATTTGTTCAATTCCCTATAATCAATACGTGTGCGCATCGATCCGTCTTTCTTTTTAATGAAAAGCCTTGGCGCACTCCAGAGTGATAAACTCAATCTTATCAATCCTTTGCTCAGAAGTTCTCGTAATTTCCTAGACAACTCTTGCAATTCTGATGGTGACAAACGATATGGTGTCTTAGCCACCGGTGCCGCTCCTGGCACTAGGTCAATCTGGAACTCGACTATTCTAGTTAGTTGGAGCCCAAAAAAATCTTCTGGAAAGATCTCAGTATGATTTCTTTCTCTCGGAATATTTTGGATACTCCACATATTGGCTTCTTTGTCCATTATATGTTTCAAAAACATGACATAGTCCTTCTCTAGGTATTTTCTTACCTTGATAACCGACTCTAGTTTCAAGTATTTTCCAGACCTATCTCCTTGTACCACTAGAACCCTTCCGCCTTCTAAAAGGATTTGAACAATTATCGTAAAGCAATCAAATTCTGCTAAAACTCTTGTCCACCAATCCATCCATACTACTATGTCGAAGCTCTTCAGATTTTAAATTAATTGACGGCCTAAACTATGGTAACACAACTCGTACATACTCTAGGTTTGCAGAGTATAGAGGTATAGTAATTGGTTCTCAAGATTCGTTCCTAGGTTGCGCATGTTTCTTTTTGGAGTCATGGTTTTAAAATTGGTCCAAAGACATTTATTTGAGCAAACGCTTGACCAAAGTATAATTTGAGTACGTAATATAACTTGGAATTTATTATGATATCATTTATGTACAAAGATATGCCACAAAAGTTTATGTAAGGTAAGGATAAAAAAATTTCATGCACAACTTTAAAATTTTGTAATAATGATAGTGCAATAAGATGCATCTGTAAAAGTTTGTTTTTGTTAGTGACCTTTAATAAAATTGGCATTTTCAGCATAAATCACAATAAAAGAGTTCAAGTAGTGGATAAATAAAGTGTTTTTTACATGTGAGTTGAATAATAATATCCATTAAAATTTGTAGTTTAGATGGACCTTTTAGTACATAAGTTTTGATGCTCAAACCATTTAATCATTTGAAAACAGTTAAAGCATTACGCTTTAAAATGTATTTAAAAAAACATTTCTCTTGCACGAGTTTTGTTATAACAGGACTTTGACTCTTCCAAATTAGTACCATCTCCGAAACACGAATGTCAGAATGAAAATTGTTGTCATGATTACACAATTAACCAACTTGTCAAATAATAGGTTCGTACCAATCTTTTTATCTCAAATAGAGTATTTTGGGCGACATTCATACAACCACACTAATAGAGTGATAACATTCTTAGGTGAGTTGCTCTTAGGGCAACTAATAACGTGACCGTATCATCAAACGTCTTCAAGAACGAGACGTTAAAAGTAACAGGTTTCTATGGTAAACACAGTGTCAATCCACATAGTGGATAAGAAAATAGTCGCATGCATTATACAAGGTAAGGTCATATATCCTATTAAATGTCAAATTGGCACGGAGGAAAAACAAGTTTTGTGTCATATTACAATCGAAATAGGATAGAGGTAAAAGTACGCTTAAGCTATGAAAGCGAGCTATATGTGCCATAAATGGCCTTCCAACAAGGAATTCAAACCCCAGCAAAAAATAAGACAGTTATGTCGTATTAAAATATTTCTCCACAATGCCGTTGGGATGAATCAATCAACCACTGGGTGGCTATGTACTAATCAAGCACTCCTGATCACGTTCGCAGCCAAAACAATTGGCTTAATAATATAATAAAATAAGACAGGAACGTGACCGAAATATAAGTCGGTGTCGTTTCTAATAACGAAAGAATGATCGTCTCTACATGTCAAGCATACGCAGTCCATCTGTTGCTTGCCTCGAGATTGAAATTATCGATGAGTCCTTCTCAGGTCCTATGCAGGGTAAGTGTACGAAGAGTAGTTAGGTGTACGTCGCGACTCACTTACGTAATCGTCAGTGTGCGTAGACGATTTCTAATAATGTCCTAGTCGGGGAGGACTAGCAATTCTAACAAGTCTATCGAAAGATCAGAATATTAAGATTTGTCGAGGTCTTCGTCCGAATCGTATAATATACGGGAAGGTGAGGGATATGATTTAACGACCGCGTCATGGCGAAAATAAATACGTGCTTAGTCTATTAGGCCATAGTGCGACAAAAATAAAGAACACATGTAAAATGATATATTGGACTATAGAACAAACATGAATGCATGAAATATGAACGCACACGAACAATGCAATTTCAGGTGACCTTATGCCTATGACTCCACCAAACACGATACTTCGTAACTATTCTTGACATTCCATGATTCTACCTAAATTAGACAGAGTTGATCAAGTTCCACTCTAAATTAAGGACACCCCCCCACTAATGACTGCAATTGCCAGACTAGTCAATCTTATCATGTTTAGTGTTTTATAAAAGTACATTTCGGTTAAAGTTGCGGTTTTTAGTTTTTTTTAATAACCGGCATTCACTATAGCCACAACTCTGATACCAATTCTGTAACACCCCGCTAAAGCGGAAACACGGAGTGTGACAGCTCAAGGCACAAGCATATGATAATAGTACAATAATTAGAAATATAATACGTGAAGTTTAATATTAACCAAGTCTTATATATTATAAAAATAATATGCTAAGCCTACTAATGTAAAAAATCATACGTATATCATAAGATAATATGAAAAGTCTCAATATGGCAATTGACAGATTAATAATCAGTTCTTAGTATGCAATAATCCCCAAAATAAAGAGGAGTAAAACGAGGATCTTGCGAATACTCAAAGCACTTATCAAGTTCAAAAGTAGTTCAAGTTGTCCAATATAGTTTAAAATGTCCAAAAGTGTCCAATATAGCTCAAAAGTCCAAATAGTCCAATAAGTCAAAAAAGTTCAATATAGTCCAATATGCTCAATAATGTCCAAAGTAGTTCAATAAGTAACGCGCATATAAATTAATTCGCAAAGTACGTTCAATTATTTCATAATCAATAATATTCATGCAAATCACCTAAAAACATATAAAACATTTAAAAAGAAGGGTCGTGAACTCACCTTAACGATTAAAGCGTGGGTTCAAGAAAGAGCACAACGAGTATTTCTAAAAGCAACCATCGAATGTATACCCCACTAGACGCGACCTAAGACAAGTACGAATACTTATAAAAATCTAAATGATATGCTCGAACAAAAAAATAAAAAAAATAAAAATAAAAATGACAAACTAGTTAGGTCACCAATTTTGAAATATATAATATACTAGATGTTATTGGTGTATTATTTTATAAGCTTGACTATCCATCTTAATTATATTTTAGCATATTAGATTGATTATAACATTTGAGACATACATCTTATAACATAATTACGTTAACATAATTATTTTAACGACAAAATAATTAGACTAATATTTTAGACAAGTTTTGAAGAGCATAAAATGAACAAGGGCCAAAAGTGTTATTTTAAAATTCTATAATACTTATTTGTATATAGCTTTATCAATTAGGGACCAAAAATGTAAATTACCCATAATATTCCATGAGAAATAAAAACCCACGTGATATGTCTTCCTCTCTATTTCCACTAACCCATTTTTTTATGACGAATAGCATTTTAGCTACTGAATCATCATGAGATATGTCTATACAAGATAAAAATGAAAGCTCACTCGTCAGAAGTAATGGAGAGCTCGTCGGAGAATGATGAAACACAACGCGTCAGTAATCCGTACAAAACGGGAACAAACTAAACAAGCTTATCCAACTTGTAATCTTCTCGGACCGGAAGGAAGTGTGCAGAGACTTCGTTAACCAATCAACGATAACCTATATCGAGTCACGCCTTATCGACGTCATAAGTAACTTTGTGACAAGATTCATCGTGATCTTTACCCATTTCTTAAGAGCTTCAATCTTTGCAGGATCGACATGAATTCCTTTTGCATTGATCACGTGACCGAGAAATTTGTACTTTTTTAGAAACCAAGACTAACACTTGGAGAAATTTTTACATCCACTAGATCAACTACACACACTCTACTTTGTAGTATCATTGGATGAATTTCCATTCCGCGTACCCCATTTACATGACCTTAAATATTCATCCTATTTCTTGTTTTGAACTAGTGATTTCAACATACATTTACTGTTTAAATTAGACAAAAATCATACTATTTAAAGGTTTATATCAAATTGCGAATGACCCACTTTGTTCATCTATTTAGCCCATCACACAAAATTTATTGTGAGTGATGTGTTTAATACTCCTTTACTAAGTGGCAATCATGAATATTATATATATGTTTGTGATAAGTTGTACACGATATTGCTGTACAATGTATAGTCGTACACGTATGGATAGGTTTTTTGTATATATCTTTTTTTTTTCAATTTTAATAAGTGTATATATATATATTTATAAAAATGGCTAATGGTGTTAAGGTGTGCCATACTTGAGCATAAAACGTAAAAAGTGTAAGTATTACGTAAAACTATAGAAAATAAAAGTTCGATAGTAAAAAATCTTATGTAAATGACATAGAAGCATTTAGACTAAACGTAGGTCTAGAATTGGTCATTAAATTACTTGTATTGATGAAACGCGGGAATAACCTATGGAAACAGTAAAAGTATTTGTTTTATTCAAAAGTAAAATATATAATAAAAGTAAAGGATTAAATAATGATTTAAAAAAAAATATGGATCATTGATGAAAGGCACGCTCGTAATCGAGGTTAAATAAAAAGATAATTCAAGCTCAAAAATGACCCGACAAGCACAAAATAATTTCACTCAATTAAATTTAGTCAAAGACGTTATAATTTATTATCTTTCACTCTTCTGAGTTTAGAATGTTGTCACATCTACCCAGAGGGGTCAAGTGGTGAATCGGAGGGTTGTAACTTGTTTCGAGTGTGGAAGGCAAGGTCACTACCAGAATGATTGCCCAAAGCTGAAAGATCAAAACCGTGGAAACAAAACTGGAAACAAGAATGGGATTGGTGAAGCAAGAGGAAAAGCATATGTGCTAGGTGGAGGAGACGCTAACCCCGACTCCAAAAGTCGTCAACGGGTCGTTTTTCTCAGCAACCATTGTATTATTTATTTCGTGGTGTCGAATCGAAGTTTTGTGTCGACGATTTTAGTTACCTTACTTGATATAATCCCCGATACTTTAGATGTTAGCTATGTTATCGAATTAGCCGACGAGAGAATTTCTAAAACTAATACCGTACTTAGAGGTTGTACGTTAGGATTACTAGGTCACCCATTCAATATTGACCTAATGCCAGTAGAACTTGGTAGTTTTGACGTCATCATCGGCATGGATTGGTTAGCGAACCATCATGCAGTGATCGTGTGTGATGAAAAGATTGTGCGGATTCCCTATGGAGATGAAGTTTTGATAGTTCAAGGTGATAAAAATGGCAAAGGAAAGAAGTCGAAGTTGAGCATTATATCGTGCACTAAGACTCAGTAATATATTAAGAAAGGTTGCCCCATTTTTTTGGCACAAGTTATGAGGAAGGAAACCGAAGACAAGTCGGAGAAGAAGCGACTTAAGGATGTGCCGACTGTACGGGACTTTTCGGAGGTCATTCCAGAAGACTTGCCTGGATTACCGCCTATGCGACAAGTCAAATTCTAAATTGACTTGGTCCCTGGTGCTGTTCCTGTGGCACGAGCCCCGTATAGATTAGCACCGTCAAAACCGCAAGAATTGTCTACTCAGCTATAAGAACTTTCTAACAAAGGGTTTATACGACCAAGTTCCTCACCCTGGGGATCCCCGGTCTTGTTTTTCAAAAAGAAAGATGGATCTTTTTGGATGTGTATCGATTACCGTTAACTGAACAAGCTGACTGTGAAGAATCGATATCTACTTCCAAGAATCGACGACTTGTTTGATCAGTTGCAAGGTTCAAGAGTCTACTCTAAGATTGACCTGAGATTTGGTTATCACCAACTCAGAGTTTGTAACTAGGACATTCCAAAGACGGAATTTAGGACTCGCTATGGCCACTATAAGTTCCAAGTAATGCCTTTTAGACTGACAAACGCATTGGCAATATTCATGGACTTGATGAATCGGGTGTGAAAACCTTTACTTAGATAAATTCGTGATCGTTTTTATTGATGACATCTTGATCTACTCCAAGAGCAAGGAAGAGTACGCAAAACATCTTAAGTTAAATTTTGGAGTTGCTTAAGAAGAAAGAATTGTACGCCAAGTTTTCAAAGTGTGAATTTTGGCTGTCGAAGGTACAATTTCTTGGTTACGTGATTGATAGTGAAGGCATTCACTTGGGCCCAACTAAGATTGAGTCAATCAAGGATTGGGCATCGCCCAAGACTCCGACAGAAATTCATTAATTTTTAGGTCTTGCCGGCTATTATCGATGATTTATCGAAGGTTTCTCAAAGATTGCCAAACCTATGACAAAGTTGACTCAGAAAAACGTGAAGTTTGATTGGACTGAAAAGGCAGAAGCTGCATTCGAACTGTTGAAGCAGAAATTATGTAGTGCATCGATCTTGGCTTTACCCGAAGGTAGTGAAAACTTTATGGTTTACTGTGACGCTTCTCACAAGGGGTTGGGTGCGGTTCTTATGCAAAAGGAGAAAGCAAGGTTCTAAAAAGCACGTTATAGCAGCGCCATAGCGGCGCTATAGCGCGAGGTGTGGCCTCCACGTTAAGAAACAAGTCAAGGCGCCGTCTCTATGCGTGGCGTGCAATAAAGCGTTATAAGGCGTGATAAAGCACGCTATAGCACAAGGCGTGGTGCCTTTTTTGAGACTTTTAAGAGATTTACTAGAATTGAGCTTATTTACAAGTATTTATGATTTAAGTTGTATGGGATTTGGGCTTAGTAACTTCATAACTCAATTTTAAGCCTAGTAGCTAACTAATATTGACCACTCTATAATATTTTTTTCCGCATTGAGTCACGCCTTAAAAACGCTATGACGCAACGCCTCACGCTAAAGCTTGAGGCTTGGCTATGCCGCCACGCCACGCTTCACGCTATTTATAACCCTGGGAGAAAGTCATAGCCTACGCATCATGCCAACTCAAGATTCACGAGAAGAATTACACCACACATGAATTAGAACTTAGAGCGGTGGTGTTTGCTCTCAAAATGTGGAGACATTATTTATACAACACGAAGTGCGTTGTGTTCACTGATCATAAGAGCTTGCAACATATTCTTGATCAGAAAGATTTGAACATGAGACAACGTAAATGGTTGGAATTATTGAGTAACTACAACTGTGAAATTCGTTATCATCCGGGAAAGGCAAACGTGGTGGCGGATGCCTTGAGCCAAAAGGAACGTAATAAGCTACTACGAGTTCGAGCCTTGGTTTTGACGATTGGTCTGAACCTTCTTGTGAAAATTTTAAACGCTCAGGTTTAGGCGAGAAAGGAAGAGAATTATGGAACCAAAGATTTGGGTGGTATGATTAAGAATCTGGAGCCCCATGCTGATGGAACGTTTTGTTTGAGGAATAGAAGTCAGATACCCTATTTTGGTGACTTGAGGACTCTGATTATGCACGAGTCGTATCAGTTAAAGTATTCGATCCATCCTAGATCGGACAAAATGTACCAAGACTTGAAGAAACTGTATTGGTGGCCAAATATGAAAGCTGAGATTGCCACCTACATTAGTAAGTGTTTGACTTGTGCAAAAGTTAAGGCCGAATGCTAAAAACCATCTGGTTTATTGGTTTAACCTGTGATCCCAGTATGGAAGTGGGAGAACATTACAATGGATTTCATTACCAAGTTACAAAATACGTTGATGTGCTGTCGTGTGGGGTCAATTATTTGATTATCAAGTTTTAAATTTATATTTAGCCGACAAACATAAAACAACACTTTAACGAGTAGTGTACCCGATCAAGATGAAGTTTCGCGGAAAGTAGGATGTCGAACACTAAGAGTGAAACATTAATCCTATATTCTATGAGTATTTTAATTAGTTCTAATTAGTCTATTTACTGGTTAAACCTATGATATATACGTTGTCTAATGATATGGGGGTTTTCAGCATGAGCAACTGGCACAGGTTTGGTGGAGACAAATATCAATTCAATAGACAATAAACAAAAAAGAAGAAAATTAGAAGATAAAAAAGCGGTACAAGCCAAATGATAGAAAACTAGATTAACCATATTAAATCCAGTTCAATGTTGGGTTGTTTGTTTTAGTGCAACGATTTACTTATCTCGAAGCGACATATCATTCTTAAGACTTAGGCGGGACATCATCCTAAGACCTAGACACGATTAATCCTGTCACAATTAACGCATCCGCATAAAGCATCCTTTAGTTTAATTATAATCTATCTAGGGAATCAAAGCAGTAGTGATCCTGTTAAAACCCTAGCCCAACGAGATTTTACCCACTTATTGTTTGATGGTGTTTTATATATTGGTAGTCCACTATTCAAATTTTTATTAGTTAATTAAGAGCAAGATTGCTGAAACATAAACGGGTCACCTACCGGTCCAACTAAGCTCATAATTCAAAGACAAAGACAAAACGTTATTTGTGATCCTATTGGTCCAGTAATATGAAACATGATATGGAGAGCTATCCCGGTATCTAGATTACTTGGTTTGTATCACTAGATCCAGTTGAATGATAGGTCGCATATTCAAACACATAAACAAGTATGAGGTGATAAACATAATTAAATAATCAATGATAAATTAAGAAATCGATTTTTAAAACAAACCAAACATTGAACTTTCACTACGATGGTTAATACCCAAGGGTATTAGCCCACAACCAGTGTAATTATGCAAGCGTAATCAAACAATGAAAATCGAATGATTAAGAGAGTAAAAATTACATGATATCTTCTATGGATTCGTGATCAATGCTTGACCTTGGTGGCTGATCTTCTATTTAAAATTCGTCTTTAATGAGTATGGTATAAAGAATATGATATTGCACACCGAAAACTCGTTATTGAGTCTTCTATTTACAGTGTCTGAAAAAGAATATGATATTGCCACACCGAAAACTCGTTATGGGCTGGATTCCTTGTAGTACGCGCTACAGTTCTTCAATCAATCAATGATTCTTTCCAATTTACTTGATTTACTATTCTTCGAATAGTTATCTTCATGGATACGGGTATGGAAACATAGAGGATACGCCGTATTGGGAATTGGTCAAACGCGTTTTCTTGTGAAGGTTTTGGCGTGCTAGGCCGTATCTCTTTTGATGGATTACGGGTGTATGGTCAGAAATCAGTATTCTTTAAATGTATTCGTTTTAGCTCTAAATTATGCGCCTTTTAGCTTGCTTCACAAAACACTCCTGAATTATCTGCATTTATCAACTTTAAAGCAATTTAAGCACAATATAATTTTTTTTTTTTTTTTACCAATAATTTATATAAAGTGGGCAAAACATATGGGATAAATGATATAATAAATGGACGTTATTTGATGTCATCAAATATCCCCCCTACTTAAATCCTACTTGTCCTCAAGTAGAATTTAGAAAAAGTTTCAGTTTATGAAAATGTGTCCCAACCGAAGTTAAGGATTTCCCGTTTAAGCATCGCTTTTTCTAATCACTTACATAAAACCAGCTCCTATGAAAACATGGAAAGTGAAACACTCAGATCACTCGACTAATCTAGGGCGCAACATTTAATTGGTACGCTCAATTGCTCAATCGTGATTAGTTTCGTATCATAGGCTTGGCAAGGATACACATCTCCACCGCTAAAGCTAAAGAGAAACAAGTTAAAAGATAAATTGGGTTAAGAAGGCTTAGGGTTGATCATTCAACAGTCTTTCACCATAAGTATCACACCAACAAGGCAGCTGTATCGTACATACACTGTCGTAACGACGAAATAGACATATACAATATGATCACATCCCTGTTTATGTTTAACCAGCGGTTAGGATGAAGAACGATATAGGGTAGAGAGCTTCTAACTTTCACCAAAATTCATCATCCAAAAAGGCAGCTGAGACTTGCATACATGGCCGTAACGATGGAATAAACATGCATGCTCGAACAAGTCCTCGTTCGAGTAGACATTAAGGTTAGTTGCTAGGAAAGGAAAGTAAAATGGGTGTTAAACAAAATTACAAAACAAATAGATTAAGCCAACAAATAAGGTACAGTTGCTAGTAACATTCCCCTGACCGTTCCATGACAAAGACTCGAACATATAGACAAACGCCTCGATCATAGAAATGACAAATACAACCTAAGTTGGCGTTCCCATAACGGTCGACTTTCCTTACATCCCGCTCTTTACATACATTTACATAATAAGTGGTGATATCGGCCACTTTTTACAAGACTTTACATCGTTGATTTTTGTAACGTATCAACGAATAATCGATCCTTCCAAGGAATTCCTTTGGTATAAACTTCTTTTGAACCAACTATTTTTCTTCCTTCTTTTTTTTGTTTTTTTTGCAATACATCATAAATCTCGGTTTTATTCCACCGTCTTCACTATCGTAATTTGTCTGGATAATTTTTCCCTTGTAACACTTCTTCTTCGGACATGATTCATAATCTCGAAAGTAGCAAAACTTACGAGCTACATATTTTTCCCATTGCATTGTTCAATTTCTCGACTATTATAGAGATAGAAAAATTTCACTTTGACACAAAAAATACAAAATTTTACACGAAAGCAACTAGAAACATTGATTAAAATAGGCTTAATCTACATGGTAGGCTAAGGTGCAAGGTTAATGCACATATAATTGGTGTAGAAAGGAAAGAAATGGATAACAGTTGTTCTAGGGGATTTTACTCTAAAAATGAGAGTAATCAAAGAGTTATACGGGAGTTAACTAACCAGGGTAGTTAGTTAATTTTATGACATGTAGGCTATTTGGTTTAATCCTAGAAATTTGTCAGCTGAACATGTTCCTCCATCTAAATCCACAGTACTAATCATTACGGTCTCGAGTGATATACCAAGCCAAGTTCTAAAGTCCACTACATCACCGGCACACTCATAATTTTGTGGAATTTTTAGGTAAACAATTGGAAACGGAATAGGCTTAATTCTTCACAATATGTATCAAGGGTTATAGTGCGCTAGGTAAAAAAAAAAAAATTCGGGGGTAACTATGATTTTTTTTACAAAAGTCATGCTAAATGATTTTTTTTAAATTTGGCCTATTTTTAAGCACTTTTAAGCTCGTAGCATGTTATTTTGTAAAAAAGAAGACAAGTACGTTCTAATTCTCCATCCCCCCACTTAAATTATACAACGTCCTCGTTGTATAGATAAAACAATTAAATAATAAGGGAAAATAGAATTAGAACGGAAAACTCCCTGATGTTTTGCTCGTGATAATTCTCCAAGATGAGTTCTTGAGCAAAAAGTGTGTTGACTAGGGCTTCAGCATGCCCGGATAAGTTCAACACATGTCCTTTTCAGAATATACCATATCATAGTTTCAGCAAGGTCCTGCATAAAAGATTAGAAGACAAGTGCAATTTCTATCTCGCTACAATGGTACAAGAAAACAATTAAACACACAACTGTACAGGGATCAATACGCCGTATCCCAAACCCTAGGATATGCCGTATTGTTCCTGTAAAAACAATTAAATACTGGAAATTAAATATTTAGTTTTAAAACTGATAACGTCCAGACACGTCTATACGCCGTATCCAGAGGGGTTCGATACGCCGTATAGAGTGTCTGGGAAGACAGACTCATGCAACAAACAATTAAAATGCGACAAACAATTAAAATGACCGGGTTGTCTCCCGGGAAGCACTTTTGTTTCAGCTGGTCTTTAAGTTCGACCTTTTTCCTCCTTCTCTTTATTCATCTTCAATTCGCTCACACCCATCCCCGTGTGCGAACTTCCTCATAATCATTTGGCATGATGCGTACTTCTTGCAAAATTTCATGCCGAGCACAACGTCTTTTGTTATATCATCACCGTCAATGATGGTAAAACCTGTAATAATAGAAAAACTTCTGACGAAAACAGGTATATCGATCAAAGTTCCGGCATGACTCTTCCTTTCATCCTTGTCCTTAATTATGGAATAATAAAAGCTTTTGGACATTAAGTTAATGGGCAAGGAAGGGAGGAGGTCAGCGTTAACATACTTATACCCGATTACACAAGAAAATTTCATTTTATAAGAGTTAGTTTTAACAAAAGTTGGCTCAAAATCAACATCTTGATTCATTTTAGGTTCTAGAGGTGTGTCCAAATCATTTAATTCTATGTAATTACCATAAGTTGGGTCAAAAGGTTCATCACCCTCTCTAATAAGCTTTGTTTTTAAATCAAGACTTTTTATCACAAAGACCCTTTTGATTATGCTAGTGGCGGGCTTAATACTTTTAAAAACAAGTTTTCTTCCTCGACCCTTAAAGTAATCTTTCTTTTGAAGACATCAATCTTGGAAGGGGCAGTTGAAAAGAATGGTCGTCCGAGGATTAAAGGGACATCATCATTCTCGGGTAAAGCTCTTGTTGACCTCGGAGCAAGTGTGAGCGTTATGCCATTTTCTACCTACACCAATCTTGGTCTAGGAATTTTATCTCACACCAGGTTGACCATAGAACTAGCTGATCGAACTATAAAACAACCAAGGGGTATTGCCAAAAATGTGCTAGTAAGGATAGTCAAATTTATTTTCCCTATAGACTTTATCATCTTGGACATACCTGAGGATGACGATGTTCCTTTAATCCTCGGACGACCATTCTTGTCAACTTCCCATTCCAAGATTGATGTCTTCAAAAGGAAGATTACTTTAAGGGTCGGGGAAGAAAAACTTGTTTTTAAAAGTGTTAAGCCTGCCACTAGCATAATCAAAAGGGTCTTTGTGATGAAAAGTCTTGATTCAAAAACAAAGTTTATTGGAGAGGGTGATGAATCATTATACCCAAATTATGGTAACTACATAGAATTAAATGATTTGGATACACCTCTAGAAACTAAAATGGATCGAGATGTTGATTTTGAGCCAACTTTGGTTAAAACAAACTCTTATAAGATGAAATTTTCTTGTGTAATCGGGTATAAGTTTGTTAACGTTGACCTCATCCCTTCCTTGTCCATTAACATAATTTCCAAAAGCTTCTACTATTCCATAATTAAGGACAAGGAAGAAGGGATGAGTCATGCCAAAACTTTGATCGGTATACCTGTTTTTGTTGGAAGTTTTTCTATTATTACAGGTTTTACCATCATTGACGATGATGATACAACAAAAGACGTTGTGCTCGGCATGAAATTTTGCAAGAAGCACGCATCATGCCAAAGGATTATGAAGAAATTCACTCTCAGGGATCAAAGCGAGCGAATTATGGGGGATGAATGAAAGAAAAGGAAAAGGTCGAACTTAAAGACCAGCTAAAACAAAAGTTCTTCTCGGGAGATAACTCGGTCATTTTAATTGTTTGTTGCATTTTAATTATTTGTTGCACGAGTTTGTCTTCCCAGAAACTCTATACGGCGTATCAAACCCCACTCGATACGGCGTATAGACGTGTCTGGACGTTATCAATTTTTAAAACATAAATATTTAATTTCAAGTAATTTAATTATTTCTACAAGAACCGTACGGCATATCCTAGGGTTTGGGATACAGCGTATTGATCCCTGTACAGTTGTGTGTTTAATTGTTTTCTTGTACCATTATAGCGAGATAGAATTTGTTTTACACTTGTTCTTCTAAAATTTATTGCATTACCTTGTGAAAACTATGATATGGGTATTTATCTGAAAAAGACATGTGTTGAACTTATCCTAGCATTCTGAAGCCCTAGTCAAAACGCTTTTTGCTCAAGGACTCATCTTGGAGAATTATCACGAGCAAAACATCAAGGAGTTTTCCATTCTAATTATGTTTACCCTTATAATTCTATTGTTATATCTATACAATGAGGATGTTGTATAATTTAAGTGGGGGGATGGAGAATTAGAACGTACTTGTCTTCTTTTTTACAAAATAACATGCAAAGTGCTTAAAAATGGCCAAATTAAAAAAAAAATTAGCATGACTTTTGTAAAAATCACTAGTTACATTACCTAGCGCACTATAACCCTTGATACATATTGTGAGAAGTAAGCCTATTCTGTTTCTAACTATCTACAAAATTCCACAAAATTATGAGTGTGCCGGTGATGTAGTAGACTTTAGAACTTAGCCTGGTATATCACTCGAGACCGCAATGATTAGAACTATGGATTTAGATGGAGGAACATGTTCAACTGATAAATTTCTAGGATTAAACCAAATAGCCTACATGTCATAAATTAACTAACTACACTGGTTAGTTAACTCCCGTGTAACCCTTTGTTTACTCTCATTTTTAGTGTAAGATTCCCTAGAACAACCTGTTGAGCCATTCCTTTATTTTTTACACCATATTATAGGTTTCGTTACACCTTTGTACCTTAGCCTACCATGTAGATTAAGCCTATTTTAATCAATGTTGCTAGTTGCTTTCGTATAAAGTCTTGTATTTCTTGTGTCAAAGTTAGATTTTTCTATCTCTGTAATGGTCGGGAAATTGCACAATACAATGGGAATTTATGTAGCTCGTAAGTTTCGCTACTTTCGCAATTATGAGTCATGTTCGAAGAAAAAGTGTTACAAGGAAAAAATTATCCGGACGAATTAGGATAGTGAAGACGGTGGAATCAAACCGAGGTTTATTATGTATTGTTTCAAAAAAATAAAAAAATAAAAATAATATAGTCGGTTCAAAAGAAGTTTATACCGATGGAATTACTTGGAAGGATCGATTATTCATTGATACGTTACAAAATCAACGATGTAAAGTCTTGTAAAAAGTGGCCGATATCACCACTTATTCTGTAAAAGTATGTGAAGAGCGGGATGTAAGGGAAGTTGACCGTTATGGGAATGCCAACTTAAGTTGTCTTTGTCATTTCTGCGATAGAGGCGTTTGTCTATATGTTCGAGTCTTTATCATGGAACGGTCGGGGGAAAGTTACTAGCAACCGTACCTTATTTGTTGGCTTAATCTATTTGTTTTTTATATTTTATTTAACAGCCATTTTACTTCCCTTTCCTGATAACTAACCTTATGATCTACTCGAACGAGGATGTGTTCGAGCATGGATGTCTATTCCGTCGTTATGGCCATGTATGCATGTCTCAGCTGCCTTGTTTGACGACGACCTTTGGTGAAAGTCAAAAGCTCCATACCCTATATCATTCTTCATCCTTGAAAGAATGATTAAACACCCAAGCCTAATTATAAGATACCCCAATTTATCTTTGACTTTGTTTCCCTTAGGCTTTATCATGGAGATGGTATCATTTGCCAACCTATGATATGGAGGAAAAAACTAATCACATACCGACAATAAATCATACTACTTAATAGTTGCACCCGGATTCTAGTTGAGTGATCTGGTGTTTTTAATTTCATATTTCGAGAGGAGCATGTTTGTACAGGTAATTAGAGCCACAAAACGATGCTATAATCGAAAATCCTTAACTTCGTTAGGACAACTTTTCATAAATTGAATCTTTTTCTAAGGTCTACTGAGACAAGTAGGTTGTTCAAGTGGGGTATATTTTATGATGACATCAAATCACATTCACTTGTAATTATAATATCATTTATCCCATCTGATTTGCCCAATACTTTTATATAATTATTGTAATTCTATTATTTAGTACTTAATTGCTTTAAAGTTGATAAATGCAGTAATCCAGGAGTGTTTTGTGAAGACAAGCTAAAAGGCGCATAATTTGGAGGTAAAAAAAAATACATTTTAAGATTGCTAATTTTTCACCAATACGTCGTATCCAGCAAAAAAGATACGGCGTATCCGCGTCAAGACTTCACAAGAAAACGCGTTTGACCGAATCCCAATACGACGTATCAATGCTGTCTACATACGCCGTATCCATGAAGATAACTATTCGAAGATATAGTAAATCAAGTAAATTGGGAATAATATCAAATATTTATTAAGAACGTAGCCGCGTCAACGATCCAAGGAATTCCATCCCAAAACACACGTATCGACCTTCTAGATACGGCGAATCCAAGTCTTTTTTCAGACACAATAAATAGAAGACTCAAAAACGAGTTTTCAGTGTGCAATATCATATTCTTTATACCATACTCATTAAAGACGAAATTTTAGAAGAGAAGATCAGCCACCAAGGTCAAGCATGACCACCGAACTGCCATAGAAGAAATCCGTGTAATTTTAACGTCTTTAATATCATATCGATTTCTCACTCAGCGTTTGATTACGCTTGTATAAATTACAATTGTCGTGGGCGTATTGTTTGATTACGCTTGTATAATTACAATGGTCGTGGGCTAATACCCTTGGGTATTAGCCATCTTAATGAAAGTTCAATGTTTGGTTTGTTTTAAAATCGATTTCTTAATTAATCGTTGATTGTTTTATTATGTTTATCACCTCATACTTGTTTATGTGTTTGAATACGTAAACTATCATTAAACTGGGTCTAGTGATACCTAAAAAGTAATGTAGATACCGGGATAACTCTCCATATCGTACTTTATATTACTAGACCAATAGGATCACAAATAATGTTCTGTCTTTGTCTTTGAATTATGAGCTTAGTTGGACCGGTAGGTGACCCGTTTATGTTTCAGCAATCATGCTCTTAATTAACTGATAAAGATTTGAATAGTGAACTACCAGTATATAAAACACCGTCAAACAATAAGTGGGTAAAGTCCCGTTAGGCTAGGGTTTTAACAGGATCACCACTTCTTTAATTCCCTAAGATAGATTATAATTTAACTAAAGGATGCTTTATGCAGATGCATTTAATTGTGACAGGATTAATCGTGTCTAGGTCTTAGGATGATGACCCGCCTAAGTCTTAAGAATGATATGTCGCCTCGAGATAAGCAAATCATTGCACTAAAACAAACAAACCAACATTGAACCGTAATTAATATGGCCATACAGTTTTTTATCATTTGGCTTATACTGCTTTTCTATCTTCTAATTTTCTTCTTTTATGTTTATTATGTATTGAATTTATATTCGTTTCCACCAAACCTGTGCCAGTCTCTTAGGCTAAAAACCCTCCATATCATTAGACAACAAGCATAGCAAAGGTTTAACTAGTAAATAGACTAATTAAAATACTGATAGAATATAGGATTAATGTTTCATTCTTAATGTTTGAAACCCTACTTACCGCGAACTCCATCTTGACCGGGTACACTGCTCGTTAAAGTGTTGTTTTAGGTTTGTCAGAAAAATATGAATTTAAAACTTGAACTATTATAAATAAACTTGATAATCAAATAATTGACCCTACATGACAGCACATCAGGTTTTTGGCGCCGTTGTCGGAGTGAAATTAATTAAACCTTATTCTTATTAGTATTTCTAGCCATTAATTAGTTTAGTTTAGTGTAATCAAATTATTTAATTATGTTTGTATTTATTTGCATTGTGTATTTAAATTCTCGCATTTAATTATTTTTAAATAGTATTCTGTTCTGACTGATCACTGAATACCCGTATCCATCCAATTGGATACACGTATCAAATCTTCTACCCGGAACAACGTATTGAGTTTTATAGTCTAAACGACGTATCTGTTCTTCCAAACAATATGGCGTATTCTGAGAACTGAATACGGCGTATTGGTATTCAACAGACCTATACGACATATTCAAATTAATTAAATACGGCATATCTATCAACTGATACAGTAGCAAACCAAAAGTCCATTTGTTTCGATTCTACATTTGATTTCTCTCATCAGGACATATCCTACTGATTTATTATCATTTGTTTTAGGTAGTGCATGAAAATAAGTTCTACAGGGAACTACTCTTACCTTTTGAAAACCCAGAATAAAAATTCCTCTCAAGAAGGAGGCTTTTCAATACACTAACTCTCGTAGAATTGAATTCACCAAAGTTCGATCACATTTTTGACATCGAAGAACAATCAGAGCAAGAAGTAAGAAAAACAATTACGGAAACATGAGCATAAACATGAGCAAAACCCAGGAGAATATCTGGTCCGGAGGCTTTATAGGCACCGATCACCAATACACCCTACTTCGATAGTTGAAGGTGAAATTTTTCCAAAGGAACTTCGTGACAATAATTTCAATGGCTCAGAACACGATGATGCAAACAAGCACATCGAGAAGGTTCTAGAGATTGTTGACTTATTTCATATCCCAAAAATAACTCAAGATCAAATCATGCTTCGAGCCTTCCCTTTATCCCTCACTAGAGCCGCAAGCAGATGGCTAAGGAACCAACCATCAGGCTCAATTACAACCTGGGAAGTTCTTAAACTAATTCTAAACAAATACTGTGCCACCTGCCCGTATCGTAAATAAAATTGGAGGAAATCACAACTTCCAGTAAGGAAACCTATGAAAGCCCTTTTCTGTGCGGTGGGAAAGATTTAAAAAGGAAAAGCGTATGAAGTTGCCTCAAACATTAATAAACCGACATGCAGGAAGTCATCTTTTTTTATAATGGGCTCGATGTCCCAACTCGACAAATTCTGAACTTAAAGGGTGTCATACCTTTCAAAAATGCCGCTGATGCTAAAATAGCCATCTAAGAAATGGCTAAATACTCCAAAAATGCACAAATTGAAGAAATCTAAAGACGCAAGAAGTACTAAAACTTTCTGACGGGCTTGCTGTAATCCCAAGCCCCAACTCAACAATCTTTCCGACGATAAATAAATAAAGTAAAATCAGAAATGTAAGTTGCTGCAGATGTGGATGCGAACTATGCAAGGACCACACTATAACAGAAAAGATTATCCACAAAAGGAATAAGGAAAAACTTTATAAGAATCTTACTAAACACATTTTCGTTTCACCCTAACAACCTGGATTCTCATATAGAGCAGTCAGGGCCAAGATTTCTATCTACCAACGAAAGAATAGAAACTCTTCGTATCCTGATCGGAGACCGGGCCTGGAAGAATCACTGACCAAATTTATGGCAGAATCAGCTAAAAGACATGAAGAAAACTCGAACATAATCAAAGAGATCTGAGCTTTTACCGATGCAGCAATTAGAAATCAAGGAGCTTTAATTAAAAACCTTGGAAATACAAATCGGACAGATGAGCAAGGTCTTGCAAGAAAGAGCATTTGGAAGCCTGCCTAGCTTTACGGAGACAAACCCTTAAGACCAAGTTAAATCAATCTCAACTGCTAAAGCTGATTTTTCTGAAATACGCCGTATCAGATATGGCCCATACGCCGTATCGGGCACACAGCACAGAACAGTCCCTTTCCTAAGACGACTACAAAACTTTGGCTGTGATGATTGGAGAGAGGCACAAGATGTGAATATTTTGGATGCTTATGATCACACCTTGAATCAGAAAGAAAAAGACCTAGGGAGCTTTACTTTACCTTGTTGACCTACGAGCAAGTGTGAGCGTTATGCCATTCTCTACCTACACCAATCTTGGTCTAGGAATTTTATCTCACACTAGGTTGACCATCAAACTAGCTGACCAAACCATAAAAACCAACCAATGGGAATTGGCTAAAAAATGTGCTTATAAGGATAGGCAAATTTATTTCCCCTATAGACTTTATCATCTTGGATACATACGGAGGATGACGGTGTCCCCCCCATTAATCCTCGAATAACCATTCTTCTACGTCAACTGCCCATATCCAAGATTTAATGTCTTCAATAAGGAAAAATTAACTTAAGGTTAGGGAAGAAAAACTTATTTTATAAAAGTATTAAGCCCGCCACGAGCATAATCCAAAAGGGTTCTTATGGATAAAAAGTCTTGATTCAAAAACAGAACTTCTAGGTAGAGGGGTAGACGAACCCCATTCCTACCTAACTTAAGGTACTACATAAGAAATTAAATGATTTAGACACACCTCTAAAACCTAAAACGAATTGAGATGTTGATTTAGAGCCAACTTTTGTTAAAACTGACTCTTATAAAATGAATTTTTCTTGTGTAATCGGGTATAAGTATGTTAACGCTGACCTCCTCCCTTCATTGTCCATTAACTTAATGTCTAAAAGCTTTTATTATTCCATAATTAAGAACAAGGATGAAGGGAAGAGTCATGACGAAACTTTTATCAACATACCTATTTTCGTTAGAAGTTTTCTATTATCACATGTTTTAAAACCATATTACGGTGATGATATAAACAAAAACGTTGTGCTCGGTAATGAAATTTTGCAGAAGTACGCATCAAGCAAATGATTTATGAATAAATTCGCACACGGGACTAGTTTGAGCAAATTGATTATTGAATAGAAGAATGAAAAATGTCGAACTTAAAGACTAAAAGCAAAACAAAGTAGCTTCCACAAGAGACAACAAACCTGGTTCATTTTAATTGTAAGTCGCATTTTAAGTTATTGTTACAGACTAGTATGTCTTCCACAGCACTCTATAACGTAGCGTTTCTGAACCCCTCTGATATGGCGTAAGACGTATGAATATGTGCAAAATACACATATCCGATTAATACCTAAATATGCCCATATAAAGCCAAAAAGACACAAAAAAGGCAAAATAGCTTGTATTCATGTTATTGTGTGTGCAGGTAACGATAAATCGAAAATTACCTAGAAAAACAAATCAAAAACGGGCAAGCACGAACACGAGAACGGAAGAGTGCACAAAAGCCAGAAGCAAAGCCAAAGTAAAGTCAACCCTCAGTCAAGCAGTCAAAGGAAAGTCAAACAGTGGTCAACTACAAAAGACAAAACCCAAAAATATTCTACTTTAGTCCCTCAAGTATCCTAAAGTTACACAATTGGTCCTTGGGCTCTTAATGGGCCATTTCCATAAAAAAAACCCTACCCGGATAACAAAAGCCCATAACAAAAGCCCAATTTACAAAACCATTAACCTTTCAATAAACCACATGGACCATTCTTGCTTATTTTGAATGTCAAAATATTACTTGGTCTTTTGATAATCAAAGAGAGGGACTAAAAATGCCAGTAAAGCCCAAAGTATTAAATATTATATATACCCGTTATTTTCAGTAAAAACAAGCGGGAAAGTTAAGAGCACTAATCACCCATCTCATCCCCAACATTAACACCAAGGTAAATCAAAGGTTTTATCAAATATAAGGCGATTTTAATAAGACAATCAAGAAGACTAAACAAGATGGCAGGTATAGATCTAGTCCAAATCAAAGGATTTCATTAGCTCACTCTCAAGCTTAAGCCACGTGTGATGAGGAGAAAGCACAAAGGGACGTGGGTTTTGCACTAAACACACTCAGTAAACAAACACAATTGAGTCTTAAACGGATTGCCACACTGGCAATCCGTGTGAGCTCATTAGTGATCTAACGGTGGACAAGAAGGAATCAATGATTGAAGAATGATCAAGGGATGATGTTGATAGGTGCGTCTAACAGATTATAGGCCTAGAAGGACTATGAGTGCCTATAAAAAAGGCCTCATATGATCACACATTCGACACGTGTAATTTTTTTAGTAGCTTATTGTAGTTTTTATTCCTTATTGTAATTTCTATATTTAAAAAGCTTTTCTAGGTAATTTTCTTCTTTCAATACATAATTGTAATCAGCAGCTATCTCTAATATAAATCAAGTTTTGGGGGGGGTTTGTAATCTTGTCTTTTATCTTTTAAGATCAAAAATGTCTTATAGATTAGTGCAAATAAGCTCTCATAAGCTTATATAGTGCTACTATACGCGCTCATTGAGTCTCTAAGCTCATGATTTGATTTCATTGATCTTACATTTCTTACATAAACTTAATTAACAAAGCTTAACAAATCTATTTACCTTAACTTGTGGATTTAAGCTTTTGGAAGGAGATCTAGAAATGGAAGAGATCTTAAGGACCATTACCCTAGCTTATTCATAAGCTAGGGAGCTTGTAGCAAAGCTCTAAGAGCCATTATGCTTTTGTTAAGCTAAAGCTCTAGTAAGTTTCTTTTTAATTTCTTGCTTTTTAAATTCTAGCTTACAAAGTTATCTAATTGCTTTAATAACTTAGATCTGCTAATTTGCTTAAAGTAAGTAGCTTATTGTTGTGCTTATTTCTACCTTAATATTGCTTAATAGACTATATTGTATCAAACTGCTTTTAGCTATCTAGTTTATAATCTTTGTGTTTTCATAATCTATCTTCAATTATAAATCTAAAAAAAGCCGAAAATATATTAGCCTAAGTCCCTTAGATCTTAAGATTTTAGCTTAGTTGAACATTGTTAAATGTGTTTAAATAAGTTTTGTAAATAACCCCTAGATATATGTAGTCTAGTTTTCATAAGTAAAATTTAGTTTTAAAAGCTTAATCAATATTCAAGTGCATAAAGGGGTGTTTGGTTTAAGCTAGTTTGACATCAAAAAGTCAAAATGACTTGTGCAAATCATTTGAGTTAGTTAATTCTCATTCTAGATTAATAGTAAATGGAGTCTTCAGAGTTAGTTTTCAATATCAATCAAATTTAAGCTGTACTTTCATCACTTCAGCACCAAGGCAATGTTTTCCCTTTTTCTAGTTTAGTGAAAATTGATCCAAGCCTTAGGAATGCTTGGCATTTGCTTGTTACTAAGTTAAAACACTCCTAGTAGAGTGAGTTTAATAATAATCAGTAGAGACCATCCAAGGATTCCTGCATTTTTGTATTTGTACTCTGCAAAGTGCATCCATCAGGAACGCGTAAGCTGTTCATGCTGACACATTATGGTTTTAATATTTAGTTAAGTAAACTTAGGTCTTAGGCTCTAAAATTCAAGTAGGGTATAGAGTAGATACAACTTAATATATAAATAGGTCTTATCTTTCATCTTTTAGCTTAAATTCCTAGGTAAAATTTAGCTTAAAAATCACTAAAAAGCCAATAAACCAAAAACTGTAGCAAGGTTAGATTAGCTTTAAATTTTTTTATGCTATAGTAATGCTAATAATGACTTACATAGAGTATCTTATATAAGGAATTATTTAATACTGAAAAGGCATAGCTCAGACGACGCAATAAGTATAAGTGCATTTAGCTTAGCTTATTTTAAGTTTTTAAGTTTTAGTGCTTAGTTTTTAGTAGTTAGCATAATTACATATATTGTTAAGTGTTTGCAGCAAAGTTTACTTTCATTTTTAGTTTAAAATACATCATAAGCTTCAAATATCTCCTTTTGCTTTCAATTGAGCATAATTTTAGCTTTTTAAGTAAACCCAAGGGAAAACCACACTTTCTGAGTATTTCAGCATATAAATAATAAGCTGTTTTTGAGCTTATTATGCTTCAGCTAGAGGTGCCTTTTGTTAAAATTTTTCACTAACCACTTGTTCTATATACTTTGATTTTATAAGTTTATCAAATAAAGGCCGAGTTCGAAATTGAACTTATTTTTGGGCTTAATGGACTTAGTTTGAAGTCGGAAGGTTGGGCCTATAGGTAGAAAGTGTAAACTTTTAAGTTTTATTTTTTTTCACCTATAGTCCTTTGTTTTGGCCTGTTAGTCCCCTTTAAGGCTTGCCATCCGTTAAGTCCTATGTTAGTATAGTTAGTTTAGGAGAAGACTTGAAGTGTTGCAGATCAAGAACAACTTGAAGAATTCTATTTACAACATCCTCAGAAAGCTTAAAGTGTTTAAAGTAAAGATCAAGAATGTTTTGAAGGAACTTGAAGTTCACAAGTGAAGATCAAGTTAGGGGAGGATTGTTGGGAAAATAGATTGTAACAGACTTAATACTGGTAGTATAACAGTTAAGTCTGGTAGTAATAGTTAGTTCTGTTAGTATTGAGTTAATACTGGCAGTACTAAGTTAAGTCTGGCAGTACTAAGTTAGTACTGGTAGAGTAGCAGTACTAGAGTTAGTACTGGTCATAGTTAGTTCTGTTTATAGTTAAGTCTGTTTATGTAACAGAATAGTAATAGTTATCTTAGAGATATCTTAGGAGATATCTTAGGAAAGGATATGTATTATCCTTTGACGTTTGTAAAGCCCATTAGGGTTTCCTTGGTGTATAAGAGGAACCCTAAGGCACAATGTTACGAGTACGTTTTGAGAAATATCAATAGAAGCATAGAGCTTAATAGCAATTTAGTATTATCGTTTCTTCTTTATTCTTGTGTTAAGATTCCGCATTAACACTTGATAATTCATAGTCAGTGTCTCTCATATAGTTGATTTGGATTTATCCAAGTTATCTATAGTCTTACAAAGGCTAGTCAGATCCTAAACCAAGGACCTACAAGTGGTATCAGAGCCTTTAGAGGGACTCTGAGAAAGAAGAATCAATAGAACCACAAACAACAAACTACACTCTCCTACAAAATGTCACAACCTGCCAATGATGATTTCTCACAACATCTCAGTGATGGTGAAGAATCAAACCATGAAGATGCATCAGACACTGGTACTGCACCTAAACAACAACAACAAGTGATTCCTCAAACAACTGCTATCTCAAATATCAAACTCCCAATTCTGAAGAAGGAGGAGTATGATATATGGGCTATGGAGATGGAGCATTACCTTGAGTACATTGACAATGAGGTATGGAAGGTAATTCAGAATGGTGTTGTTCGAGTACTTTCACCAGTTACTGCTACAGAGATTCAAGCTGTTGAAAAGGAGAGGAAAGCTAAGAATATTGTGCTGATGGCCATTCCTAAAGAACATATGAGAAGATTTCATGGAATGGATGATGCAAAAGAGATCTGGGAAGCCATCAGAACTAGGTTTGGTGGTAATGCAAATTCAAAGAAAATGCAGAAGGCTGTTTTCAAACAACAGTTT
>BQNB010049960.1:5028-41765 GCA_026074375.1 Tanacetum coccineum
GAATCATTTGGAGTTTTACACAAAGATTTATACATATTTGTCACACCCCCAAACGGGGCCTGGACGGAATACGTGTCCGATGGCGTGACGTCATAACAATCCGAACACAAAGCAATAAAGAACGACCACTAATCATTGACGTTTGAAAAAGTGTACTCGTTGCATAAAAGAAAATTAATTTAAGTTTTACAACCGGTCATATGAGAGTTAAATGTAGCGGAAGCATAATAAAGTTTGACAATAAAAACGAGTATATAAATAGATAAGTCTTGAAATTGGCGAAGTCGCATAGCACATAGACTCCATTTAGCATCAAGAATCCAGCCAAGCTAAGCACCTGAGAAAACATGTTTAAAACGTCAACATAATGTTGGTGAATTCATATGTTTAAGTTAATACAAGAGTGGACCACAAGATTTCAAAACGCATGCGACTACTATAACAGATACAACATCACATAAAAAGTATTTACTGTTACGCTAAGCTCATGACACCGATGCTAATAACAACAAGGCATATCATATCATGCCACATAGTATTCCTGCCCTTAACTGGTGTCCCAAACCAAAGACCACCACAACGCACATCGACATGACATATATCCGTTTGTTCTTCGTTAAGTGGAACCAAAGCAGATAGGGATAATTAGTCCCAATAGATCTATTTACGCATTCGCGCTCACTTAACCAATCCAATTGGCCATAGGTGACTAACGGTTCATGATAGTTCGGGCAATAGTGGTTTGTAAGCAAACTTAGGCAACACATAAACATGTAAAACTCACGTTAAGAACTTGTGTCCAATTTTAAAAGCAAACAATGTTTCTCACCCCAAAGTATAAAGCATTTGAAAATAGGTAAAACGTGGGGCTATGAACTCACCTTAAGCAAGTGGTGAATCGATAATCAACGAGGAAGAAATAAAGCCGAAAGGTCCTACACGCGACCTAAATAAATGACGCGTCTTAGGTAAACGAAAGATAACCGAAACTTGTACGACACGCTTTCAAGAGAAAAGACATCCATATGTGTTTGTGCTTTAGTTTGTTTAATAAAGTATGACTAAATAAAATTATAGAGTTTTTCGTCAAGTCTTGGCGTTTATCCAAAAATTACTACTTTTAGAAAGTTTCTATTTTAGGAAAGTTTTTAGTTTCAAGACGTTAATACCGTCCCCTATATTTGTTAAGTTTCCATATTTTCAAAATGCGCTAACTAACCATAATCGCTTAACTTCCAAGTCCGATCCGCTAAGTTTTACCAAACTTACTATTTTTAGTAACTTTATCGCTTTTCCTAAAATATGTTAATGACGTCTTCAAATGATGCTAATCTATATATATGTGTTACTATATGTTTCGCTAGAGTTTAGAAAGTCCAAAAATGTCCGAATCAAATAAGCCCGAAAGTGTCCGTAAGCCTTATTTATTAATCCCAACAGCCATTACATTATTTGTTTTTCCAAAAAGTGTTTCAAAATTCATTTCGTCATAACTTGGCCGTTTTAAGTTCGTTTTTAGTGTTTAATAAACGAAAATCTATCTATACGAAACGAGCTATCCAAAAACTATTTTTTCGACTATTGAAACCATTTTTAAGTGTCCTACAACCTCTTTTACATTAACTCACATTTTCGAAAATGTACAAAGACTTAATCCAAATACTCACCCATAAACAGCCATCTTGTCTAGTCCACCCTACATCTTTTTATTGTCAAACCATAACCAACAAAACCACTCATTTTGTGACCTAGACCCTGAACCTAGTGAAGTTCCTAATGGGAGTGAAGACAGTGAAGTTCCTAATGGGCCTGAACCTAATGAAATCCCCAATGATGTTAAACATAGTGATGGTAGTGATGAGAGTGAAGACAATGAAGTTCCTAATGGGCCTGAACCTAGTGAAATCCCCAATGATGCTGAACATAGTGATGGTAGTGATGAGAGTGAAGACAGTGATGACAGTGATTTTGATGTGGAGTTAGAGGATATGATTGAAGATGTTGAAGTTGACATGGATGATTTTAGGAAGTATACTGATGAAAATGTTGAATGGGTAGGTCGTAATGAAGTACCAGTTGAAGATACACAACCAGTAGATGCTGAAGTGTTTGAAGATCTAGATTTAGAAGATTTTGATAGTGCAAGTGACCCTGATGATATAGAGTGTAATAGGAAAAAAGCCTTAAGGATGTTAGCTAAAAAGCACAAGCCTATAGATGGGAATATTTACAGTGAAAATTTTTATTGTGGCCAAACTTTTGCTAACAAAGAATTGATAAAACAGATGGTTAGCAGGCTTGCAGTTGAAAATAGGAGACAGTTGTGGTTGTCAAAAAATGATAAGATTAGAATTTGGGCCCAATGTAGAGGAATTGTGCCTACCTTTAGTAATGATGATGGATCACAGTTTGGGCCAAATGGGCCAAGTGGTCCAAGTGGTTCCCAAAGTCAAAGCAATACTAAAAAAGGTGGAAAACCTAAAGTAGTGGTAAAAGATTCCCAGTCATGTCCTTGGGTTCTACACTGTTCTAAATCCAAAACAGAAGAAAGTTGGTATGTTAAAAGATTAGATGATGAGCATACATGTTTGCAATCAAGGTTTGTAAGCAAGTGCACAGCTAAGTTTCTTTCAAAAACAGTTGAAGAAACAATCAAGCCAAACCCCAAGATACCCATTGCTGCTTTAAAAGACCAATTGCAAAAGAAATTTGAATTGGGTGTTTCAAAGGCCAACGTGTTAAGGCAAAACAGATAGCACAGGATAATGTTATTGGTGATTATGTCAATCAATTTGCTAGGTTAAAAGACTATGCCTTGGAATTACAAGAACAGAATCCAGACACTACAATCAAGATAGATGTGGAAAGAACAGTTGATGTGACCAGTGAAACAAGAAAATTCAGGAGGATTTATGTTTGTTTGGGAGCTTTAAAAAGTGGATTTAAAGCTGGTAAGAGAGATCTATTAGGGCTAGATGGGTGTTTCATGTCTGGACCATATCCAGGACAGATTTTGACTGCAGTAGGAGTTGATCCAAATAATGGAACTTATCCTTTAGCTTATGCAGTGGTTGAGGCTGAAACAAAAGACTCTTGGAATTGGTTTCTTGATTGTCTAGGAGATGACTTGGAGCTAGCCAGAAATTCAAACTTCACTTTCATATCAGATAGACAAAAGGTACTAACTAGTTCTCACTTTTACTATATTGTTTAGTGGCTATTATGCATTTTTTATAATATTCCTTTATCTTCATTAGGGTCTCATACCTGCTCTGCAAGAAATGTTTCTAGCAGCTGAATATAGATTTTGTTTGAAACATATTTATGACAATATGAAGTTATCATGGAGGGGACAACAATACAAAGAACTTTTGTGGAAATCAGCCACATCCCCAACTGTGCAACTGTTTGAAAGGAATATGGAAGAATTAAGAATGATCAATAAGGATGTTTATGATTGGCTTAAGAAAATTCCACCTCACCATTGGTCCAGGTCTCACTTCTCTGGTATGTACTATCCAGTTTAACATGTACTAACACCTATATTGTCATTTGCTAAGATTTAGTAATGCCATGGCAATCATTGATGTTTTCAGGAAGACCTCATTGTGATGTTTTTCAGTTGTTGAAGTAAACCAAATGTTAAAATGATTAGGTTATATGAATCCTAAAATGGAATATTGGTATAAAATGCCTGATAAAGATGCTCTGTTATCTTTAAGTAATGATAATGATGTGTTGAGGTTCATTAAGTATGTTGATAGGTATAAACTAATGCAATTGTATGTGGTGCACCCAGTTGATAAGCCTAAACCATTAGGAGATAATGTGTAACACTCCCAAATTCTGATATGCTGCGGAATGGTAACAATGGGGTGCTACGTCAAAGTACAACAATCAAGATATAGGAAACGACCTCAAAGAGACGTTTTAAATAAGTACATTCGATGCATTATAGAATATCAGAGTTTTCAGTTATGGTCCCAAAATATTAAAAGAGTTATAAACATACTACATGCGTTCTTTTGAACAAAAGCTTCATAATCCCAAAAGATGACATAAGTTTTTAAAGACAAAAGTTGCATCGAATTTAAATAAACACAGAATCCATCTTCCTTGATATCCGTCACGGCTCCCATCCAAGCATATACCTTAGAACCTGAAATTAAACATGCTAAAAGTCAACACAATGGTTGAGTGAATTCATAGGTTTATCAAATAAAAGAGTGGACCACAAGATTTAAGTGAAAGTAGACTATGAAACAAATTCAGTAGTCCAAAACATGTATTATTGCACTAAGCTCATGACCCCGAAGCCTTAACTGTCTGTGCCCCAAATAAGGTAGGGTGTCTGCCAAAACAGCCTACAAGTTCCTCTAAATGTTAAATGCACCATGATCAACTTGTGACCAGAAATTCCAGGTGGGGATTGTTAGTCCCGATAGATCTATCCACAACACTAGCGCTCACTATAATAGCAATTGACGGTTCATGATATGGTAGGGACTTAGATGGCAATGTGGTAACTTAGGCAATAATATTCAGGCAATAATCTGGATAGCATACAGTTTAAAACACTTGTGTCCGTAGTAAAACAAGCATGTAATTTCACCCCGTAGAGTTTGTAAAACAAGTAGATAGAAATGGGGCTATGAACTCACCTCGAGTTATTGATAATCCAAATACAACAGAAAATGCGTCACGGAAATGACGGAATGCAACCTAATCCAATATAAGCCGTATAAGTACTAAGCACCTTGATTAACTAATATCATATATAATTCTATATAGCTACATCACCATCTAATTGTGTTTATGAAATCATATTTAAATCGCATTTGTTAAACAAATACCACGTGTTCGTACTCGTATAATCGAATAAATAATTTAATTGTCCTTGAAAAATAATATTTATAAAGTTTAAGACATGTATAAATATTATATAAATGATTCTAAAATGTTTCGCAAAAATTTATTTTAAAAACGAACCAACACTATTCATGTCAGGAAAAGTGTCTAGTTTACAAACTATATATCCGAAAATTATGAAAATCGGCAGGTTTATGTAAAATGTCATTCCGAACAACTTTGTAGTTTTACACTTCGGCTCAATCGGACCCGAAGGTCCTCAAAACGCAGTTTCAGTAGCTGCTGAAGCATTTACTGGTTTTCAGCTTTTATAAATAATGTTCGATAACTTTGAAACGTCGTATCTTACTCGTTTTAGCTCCGTTTTTAGCGATTCTTTCGAGCACGTTATCGTAATTAAAATTTCTATTTATTTATGATTTTTCCAAAAAATAAATGTTCCTGATGAACAGTAACTTTTTATAAAAGTATTAATTATCGTAAACTTGTAATCATCGTATCTCCTTCGTTATAAATCGGTTTTTCGAGTTTCTTACCTTTTTGGAATCTTCGTGAGACGTAGTATTTTTATAAAACATAAAATCCATGCTTAAATTTTCGGACCAAAACAACCCCTTATATATCTTTTGAGTTTATTTGTATAACTTTGTTTTTATATACTTTTTAACTACATAAATTACCACAAGTCTTCCACATCACTTTATATCATAAGTCTTATACATAATAAAGTCCATGGTCCATATTTTTGTCCATGAGTCCAAGTTAACAAGTCCTTAACATAGCTTTTAAATTACAACTTTCCTCAAGTACACCTTTAATAGTTTGTACATATACATTTTATACTTAACTCGCATGATACAATATTTACACTACCATCATATCATAATATTATCAATTATATAACATGTGTGAAAATGTACAAAACCATGATCACAAGTATAAGCTCATTTTCCATGATTAAAAGTATCCTAATGGTGATTTTGCTACATAAAACTCATATGTACGTAAAATGATAAAAGTAAGATTATTAAGGGTTTTAGATAACCTTAGTGTGATGAAATACGATGACCAAAAAAATCCAAACCCTTGTTTAGAGTATAAACCTTAGCTTTCACAACCAAGAACCCTAACTTAGTTTAAGCCTTAAGAATGCCTAACCAAGCCTTCATGTCACACCCCGTCAAGGCGGAAACGCAAGGCGCGACATAATATGATATTAACATAACACATGGTATCTTTATAGAGAAATACTAAATAGGGTAATAAATGCAAAGACACAACGTGTCATGAAAACATCCACAATCCAACGACAATGTAAGGGTGATAGGGGTTGCCATCCGTACAAGTCTAAAAACAAAGTCTAAAAATCAAATCAACATATTGTTCAAAACAAAGTCTAAAAATCAAAACAACATATTGTTCAAATAAAACAGCATAGCAAAATCATAGATCTTCAACTTGCATCTTATGGTCTCACTAGCAACTCTCCTAGCCTCAATGCTTATTACTTGAAGTACCTGAAAACGATGCTAAAACACGTCAACACTAGGTTGGTGAGATGTCATAGGTTTTAGACACCAACCTCAAAACATTTCAAAGACAATTCAAACATTACTGTGATAAAGATAAAAAGTTGCATAGCATATCATGAACTATCACATACTACAAATCATTCAGCTCAATTCAACACAGTTCACATCAATATAGCTCAAACAAAATAGTTCAGTTCAAAAGAAGCTCGGCTCAACCCAAGTGAGGAAGGAATGATCCAACGATCCAATCCAACCCTGCTCCACTTGTCATTCTCATTCAACACATAGCAAGTAATAGTCATAAAGCACATGCATTTTCAGCTCAACCATCAAATATCACAGTAATAAAACATTCAATACTCATTGCATCGTTTTCACCCCAATGAAAAATCTTAGAAAAGATAGGGGCTATGACACTCACCTGTTTGCGCAGCTACAAGCAATTCAAACTCCTTCCTTAACAACTATACACAATAAAAGCTCATGTTACCATCGGTAAGCTAAACGCTTAATCCAATATAACAACCCTAATGATGGACTAATATCATCTATACTATATGTAAAGACTCTCTACCATCATTTTATACCTTCATTATATCTTTTATTTACTCTTTACTTTTATTTTAAACACTTACAACTTTCTGCTCTAATGCAGAATTTTACACCGACTTGTGCGACCTAAACGCACCACTTAAACACCTAAATAATTCTAACCAAAAATCATACATGTTCCTACATGTGTCTACTGCCTAACATGTGATTCCCAATCATCAATTGCATGTGTAACCTTCTCAAATAAAATCAAACTTTGAAACTGTCCTAATTCGGGTCTGATTGCACACTAAAATGTATGACCCTAAAAAGCATACTTAAGCTTCGAATTGATTAAATTCCTTTGGTGGATATTTAATATACTCATAGGACTTAACTACTGTAGAAGGGCTAAGTCCCATTCAAATTTTAAGTTGGGGTTTTACTCCCCGAAATTAGACCCAAATCTGGCCCGTACCTACTGGTCAGACAACTAGTATTAGTGTTATATACTTCAATGACTAAGTCAAGAACACTATTAAAGATTACAAATAAGATGAGGGAAATGAGGAAGACTAGTTGGTCAAAGAAACAAGTCATGGTTGGTTTTAATGAGCCCATGTTATACAAATGCTAGTTGGTGATCTTCTTGTCTCTTGGTCCATGTGGTGCCGAGTTTTAGGGGGAGAAAAGTAGGAATATCTTAGATATTCGTTTAGGTAATTCTTGCATTACTTGAAAAACAGGTGTAGTTTTAATATAAAGTGATAACTTAAAATGTGCAAGTCTAGGTTTTAATTCCTTTATGGTAAATTTGACTAATAATGATAACATGGGTAAAGTTTTATAAACTTTGAGCATTGGAAATAATAATAGGCATTTGTTGAAGCGTAGATAAATTTTAGTGGTTTCGAGAATGCCTAAACGAAATTTATCGCGAGACGTAAAAGCTTTACGCAACTGATAAAAAAATATAAAGGATAACAATTACTTTCGTAATAATAATATATGGCTTGCTCGACGAAAACTTTAATTTGTTTGGTGCCCGATTACGCTAAATGATAATTTATAGCTTACGCGATTTAACTATATAATAAGAATTAAAAGTAAACGCGTACGAGACTAAAATAAATAGTGGATTAAATAGCGTCGTAAATGACCTGAAAATACGAAATGTTACAGAGGAGCTCACCGATGAGATCGGCCTAGACGATTCAATTCCAAGACCTAGACCCTGAACCTAGTGAAGTTCCTAATGGGAGTGAAGACAGTGAAGTTCCTAATGGGCCTGAACCTAATGAAATCCCCAATGATGCTGAACATAGTGATGGTAGTGATGAGAGTGAAGACAATGAAGTTCCTAATGGGCCTGAACCTAGTGAAATCCCCAATGATGCTGAACATAGTGATGGTAGTGATGAGAGTGAAGACAGTGATGACAGTGATTTTGATGTGGGGTTAGAGGATATGATTGAAGATGTTGCAGTTGACAAAGGATGATTATTAGGCAAATACTGATTAAAATGTTGAATGGGTAGGTCGTAATGAAGTACCAGTTGAAGATACACAACCAGTAGATGCTGAAGTGTTTGAAGATCTAGATTTAGAAGATTTTGATAGTGCAAGTGACCCTGATGATATAGAGTGTAATAGGAAAAAAAGCCTTAAAGATGTTAGCTAAAAAGCTCAAGCCTGTAGAGGGGAATATTTACAGTGAAATTTTTTATTATGGCCAAACTTTTGCTAACAAAGAATTGATAAAACAGATGGTTAGCAGGCTTGTAGTTGAAAATAGGAGACATATGTGGTTGACAAAAAATGATAAGATTAGAATTTGGGCCCAATGTAGAGGAATTGTGCCTAACCTATTAGTAAATGAATGATGGCGTCACGTGACTGATGAGTTTGGGCCAAATGGGCCAAGTGGTTCCCAAAGTCAAAGCAATACTAAAAAAGGTGGAAAACCTAAAGTAGTGGTAAAAGATTCCCAGTCATGTCCTTGGGTTCTACACTGTTCTAAATCCAAAACAGATGAAAGTTCGTATGTTAAAAAATTTGATGATGAGCATACATGTTTGCAATCAAGGTTTGTAAGCAAGTGCACAACTAAGTTTCTATCAAAAACAGTTGAAGAAACAATCAAGCCAAACCCCAAGATACCCATTGCTGCTTTAAAAGACCAATTGCAAAAGAAATTTGAATTGGGTGTTTCAAGGGCCAAGGTGTTAAGGGCAAAACAGATGGCACAGGATAATGTTATTGGTGATTATGTCAATCAATTTGCTAGGTTAAAAGAATATGCCTTGGAATTACAAGAACAAAATCCAGACACTACAATCAAGATAGATGTGGAAAGAACAGTTGATGTGACCAGTGAAACAAGAAAATTCAGGAGGATTTATGTTTGTTTGGGAGCTTTAAAAAGTGGATTTAAAGCTGGTAAGAGAGATCTATTGGGGCTAGATGGGTGTTTCATGTCTGGACCATATCCAGGACAGATTTTGACTGCAGTAGGAGTTGATCCAAATAATGGAACTTATCCTTTAGCTTATGCAGTGGTTGAGGCTGAAACAAAAGACTCTTGGGAATTGGTTTCTTGATTGTCTAAGAGATGACTCGGAGCTAGCCAAAAATTCAAACTTCACTTTCATATCAGATAGACAAAAGGTACTAACTAGTTCTCACTTTTACTATATTGTTTAGTGGCTATTATGCATTTTTTATAATATTCCTGTATCTTCATCAGGGTCTCATACCTGCTCTGCAAGAAATGTTTCTAGCAGCTGAACATAGATTTTGTTTGAAACATATCTATGACAATATGAAGTTATCATGGAGGGGACAACAATACAAAGAACTTTTGTGGAAATCAGCCACATCCCCAACTGTGCAACTGTTTGAAAGGAATATGGAAGAATTAAGAATGATCAATAAGGATGTTTATGATTGGCTTAAGAAAATTCCACCTCACCATTGGTCTAGGTCTCACTTCTCTGGTATGTACTATCCAATTTAACATGTACTATCACCTATATTGTCATTTGCTAAGATTTAGTAATGCCATGTCAATCATTGATGTTTTTAGGAAAACCTCATTGTGATGTTCTCTTAAACAATATGTGTGAGGTTCTGAACAGACAATTACTGGATGGTAGGGATAAGCCCATAATCACTTGTTTGGAGTTTATCAGACAATATCTGATGAAAAGGATAGTAGCTGTTCAGAAAGTGATCAACAAGAGTAATGGACCCCTTACACCTACTGCCACAAAAATCTTCAACAACATCAAAAAAGAGGCAGCTCAAATTACCGTTTTATGGAATGGAGGATAACTATATCAAGCCACTGGTCCTCATGGTACACAATATGTCTGCAACATGACTCAGAGGACATGCTCATGCAAGAAGTCAGGAATACCTTGCAAGCATGCAGTGGCATGTATTTGGGACATGGCAACCAATGGTCAGGAACCTGGTATACCTGAGTCATGGGTTAGTGAATGCTATTGGTTATCTACTTGGAAAAAGATGTATAGTTTTAAGATTAATCCCTGTAATGGCCTAGACATGTGGAAGAAGTCACCAAGTCCAATAACATTAACACCACCAGATTATCACACTCCTATAGGTAGACCACAAAAGAAAAGAAAGAAAAGTGCAGCTGAGTTGTTTGATGGTATAGTTAAAAATGGGAAGTTGAGTAGAGCTGGCAAGTCAGTTACTTGCAACAAATGTGGCCAAGTAGGTCATAACAGCAGGTCTTGTAAAGGTCAAAGAGGTCTACAAGCTTCACAAGCTTTTGCTTCTGCAAGTGCGGCAATGCCATCAGGCAACCATTCACAAGCTTCATAAGCTTATGTCACCCCCTCTGCACCAACTGTCAGCCAATCACAAACATTTGTTAGCCCAACACCACCTCTTAGGCCAGTTGCACCTTCTGTCAGGCCAAGTGCACCTTCTAACAGGCAAACTCCACCTTTTCTCAAGCCAACTGCACCTTTTGTTACTCCAAGATTCACAAAGACATTAGCAAAGAGGATATCACCAATAAAGAAGACTGCTGGTGCAAATGGTAAAGGGAAAAATATGCAGGAATGGACTTCAAACTTCTGTTAATGATTTGGTTTTTAATTAGTTATGTAAGACTATTATTGTGTGTCTCTTATGTCTTTTGTGTAAGCTTTTGAATTGTCAAACTGTAGAATGGAACCTGGTATCAAACATTGTATTGTTTGACTTTTATTAGTCAAACTGTTTTATCTAATGTTAGTAATGGTTCTTATTTATGTCTGCAACAACATTTTATTTGACATACTTCCCAACAATTGTGTTTACTTTCTTATCACTCAACAACCAATACAGGTAGCATTGAACACAAAACTCATAGAAACTGGCATCACATTAACTTCAATATATTAGGTTCAAAAGATACATTACTACAATTACTTCACTACCAATAACTTCCCAACTAACTTGAACATTACATCAGTTAACTAGATAAAATACTATGAAAAAGACCCAACTAAAGATCAACATAATCTTCATCCTTTTTTTTGAGCACGAATGGCAGCAACTTCGTCTTGTAACTGCTTCATCACTTGCACAGAACATTGACATGTCTCTTCATAATATCAGTCAATAAAACCATGATTTAAACCCTAACAATTTTTAAATTGAAAATTCAGGTTAAATCAAAAATAATTGCAAAAATTAGGTTAAATTAATCAATACCTTACCCTTTTAGAACAACAATAGAATCTTCTTCCTGGGTTCTCTGATGTCCATGAAGTACGAATCACTCCTACCGAGTCGCATTTGCTGCACCTTACCATGTCAATTTGTTTAGGGTTCTTAGGTGTGTGTGTGTGTGTTTTAGGGGTGTCAGCCCGTTTTATGTAATGGAGAGGGAGAGGTTGAGTGTTATTTATTTTAATAAATAATGAATTTAATAAAACCTGGAAAAGACGAATCTACCATCAAGTGATATACAGATAAAGGCTTCAACGGCTATATTTAACGAAATAGTAAAAAATGGACAAAAAGTGGACACAAACTATAACTTTGGGACCAAAAATGATCCTTTTTTGAATTTCGGACCAAAAGTGGACTATGGTATAAACCATGAGGACCAAAAATGTACTTAACTCTAAAAAGAATTAATAATAAAAAGAGATTTATAATAAATAAATATTAAAAAGAATAATAAAAAGAATAACAAATGGTATTTTAGTCATTGCACATTGTCAAACAAGGGTATTTTAATACTTGTTCGAAACCGTCTCACGTCCCTCGTTAAATAATTGTTCGAAACACATTCCTTCGTCAATGTTTTGGGACACGATACATCCCTTGAACTAACGGTATAAATTTTTTGCTCGTTAATTATTAACAAAGGTCTACTTTTTAACGGTGCAACTATATATGAGGGTATTCTTGTCTTTTTGCTGCCACAGGGATGATTTTTGCACTTCTCTCTTAAAAAAAAAAATTGTTTTTTTTAATTTAAAAAACAAAATTTACATTATTATTCGGAAAAAAAAATATTTTTTTTACAAAATCTTAAAAAAAATAAAACTCACACTTTGGAAAAATCTTAATTTTTTGAAAATAATTTAAATTTTTTTGTACAAAGTACGAAATTTTTAAAAAAAAATTAAGATTTTTATGAAATTTTACGAAAAAATTTTACGAACCAATCTTAATTTTACGAATTTTTTTTAAAAAAATTACGAATTTTTTAAAATTTAAAAAGTACGATTTATTTTAATTATTTTCAAAAAATTAAGATTTTTACGAAAATTTCGTAAAAATCTTAATTTTTTACGAAAATTTTAAAATTTTTTTCGTAAAAATCTTAATTTTTTACGAAATTTTATTTTTAAAAAAATTTCGTAAAATTAAGATTGGTTCGTAAAAATTTTCGTAAAAATTTTTCGCAAAAAATTCGTAAAATTTCGTAAAAATCTTAATTTTTTTAAATTTTTTTAGTACTTTGTACAAAAAAATTTAAATTATTTTCAAAAAATATAAGATTTTTCTAAAGTGCGATTTTTTTTAAAGATTTTGTAAAAAAAATTAAATTTTTTTTCGAATAATAATGTAAAAAAGTTTTTTTTTAAATTAAAAAAAACAAATTTTTTTTAAGAAAGAAGTGAAAAAATCATCCATGTGGCAGCAAAAAGACAAGAATACCCTCCTATATAGTTGCACCGTTAAAAATTAGACCCTCGTTAATAATTAACAAGCAAAAAATTTGCACCGTTAGTCCAAAGGATGTATCGTGTCCCAAAACATTGACGGAGGGATGTGTTTCGAACAATTATTTAACGAGAGACGTGAGACGGTTTTTTGACAAACCACATGGATGATTTTTGCACTTCTCTCTACTTTAAAGCTGTTTTGCTGGTCAATCTAACGGAGTTAACGGAATTGGACCAAAAGTGGAACGAAACTATGTGTTTTGGACCAAAACCAAAACTTTTTTGAATTTTGGACCAAAAGTGAAAAACGCACCAAACCACAAGAACAAAAAATGTACTTAACTCTTTTTTTAATGAGCTGAAATTAAGCGAGAAAAATAATTTTGGAGACAAAAAGAGTAACACATTTGTATTCTTAAGTTATTAATTGGTTTACTGAAAACACAAGAATCAAACTTTAGATCGTAAAATTTATGAAAACAACGTAATTAAAAGCTAATACTACATTTTTTTAAACAAACATGATTATAAATGTAAAAAAAAATGCTTTGCGAAGACGTAATAGGCTAATAGCTCTATTTTGGGAAGTCAAAATGTGAGTATGATTAGATTGTGATTTTTATTGATGTTTATCTTTATTGAAATGTAATTTTTTTTAATTCTTGAACTAAAGAAGAAATGTAGGAAAAAATTAACTATTTTCAAACGTGATAACTCAAATACTCAATCATGCGTGAAGCTCTTTAACATGAGAGACACACCAATAGTAGTCGGGTAAATTTTTTGGCGATGAGCACCGAATGAATCGAAAGTGGACTGTGTTTATTGTGTTGTGAGGTATGCTTGTATTTATAAGTTAGAGTTAACTATATTTTTGATCTTTATGGTTTGTCGGATATAACGGTTTTAGTCCAATAGTTTAAAATGTAACACATCTGGTCCATTTTTTGTCAACCCGTAACACTTTTGGTCCATTTTTGGACTAAACCCGTTATACCCGACAAACCACAAGGACCAAAAGTGGACCAAAATTGAACCAAAAGTGTTACGTTTTACCAAAAATGAACGAGATCTGTTACATTTTAAACTATTGAACTAAAACCGTTATATTCGACAAACCACAAGGACCAAAAATGTAGATAGATGGTAAGGAATGTGGTGACTATTATTACAAACATTAATGTGACAAAAAGACCGTGAGAAAGCGGTGATGTGACGTTCACGTCGAATTATTATGCAAACATCAGACCATCGTTTCAATAATCTTGTAGTCAGAGCAGTCTCAAAATTTCTGAAATTTTTAAGGGCCCTGAGGGAAATTAAATAATAAGACCTTTCGAGAAGAATTTTTATATGTAAAATGACATTGTTTATAAGATATAATGCAAATTAGTTATCTAAACATTTAACATATTGTTAAGGTTACAAATTTTAGGGCCCCTGAAATTTTGAGGCCCTGTGCGGTCACCCACCCCGTACACCCTCAAAGACGACCTTGTTTGTAGCTAATAATTAAAATAGTTTTGTGTAAATAAAATTGTGTTTATACTTATGTTGAGTAGTATATTGGGCTGGTAATGATGATGTAGATTGCTAACCATGAAAGCCATGTGAAATTAACCTAAAAGCATTTGAGACATTGATATCATGGTGTTTATTGCTTGCTTTCAAAGGAATTCAATTTTCATCACTTTATACTGTATAATGTTTCTATCTCATTAGATTGGATGTTTGCAAAGTTCATCTTCATAAAACTTGAAACGCAATAATAATACCTAACACATGCAAATGTCAACAAGCACATGTTAGGTGCTTTTTCTTTTCATAATGTGTCTTCTTTTCCTTTAAAGTTTTCACTAAAGTTCTTGAACAAAGACTTTTGCCCCTTTCATAACCTATTATCATATATCTTAACTCTTCATACAACAACAACATACCTAATCTCGATGGAGCAGAGTATGAGAAGATATAACATAGACATATCCTATACCCCAGGTTAAACCTGAAAGTAAGGAGACGACTTACAGAATGACCTTCGACAAGTGTAACATATGCTAGCTAGCTAGTAGCTCGTACGACTATCCGACTATGGACATGTTACTTCATTTAAGAACCATGAATTTTATGTATTTGTCTTCTACGTGATATTTTTACATTTTTGTTGTGGTATACTTGTGTAGTTGTGTGTGTGACCCCTTTATCCCATGACATTCTGTTTTTTAATGCAAGGGAGGGTCGATGATGGGATAAGAAATGTGGTAATCTATTAATCCTTATGAATTCATAGCTCTTTTATTTACCGAGACGACGTAAAGTTTAAATTGCCGTAATAATATAGACTAACTAAAATGTTTATACATTTTAAAAGACGAAAGCAACAATAATTAGTTTTTTAGTTAACAAACTTTTTAGCTAAGAAAGATCAAAACGTAGCTAACTAGTATCATGACATGTTTAATAAACGGGTCAGATGGGTCGACCCAAAACCGACCCGAAATCTATTTAGACTTAACCCAAACCTTTTAATTTTCGTGTCGATTTTAGGCCGGGTTTTGTGTCGAGTGAGAAATTGCCACCCCTAGCTAGAATATCAAATAATTTGAGATTTTATTGAATTCAGCTAAAATATTGAATTACACCGGCTCGTTTGAGTCCAACTCATATCGGCTCATATTTTAAATATACACATTTGTCAAATGTTTACTCTTAACCAAATTTTAAACTTTAAACAAAATTGGCAAAATGGTCCTTGCGGTTTACTTACGATTACAAACATAATTTCTGAAAAACTGTAAAAAGTTCCATAATGTTTACTCTCGATCACATAAACAACAACAAAGCTAAATCTAGGGACTGTTTGTGTAACAAAAAATTACATGAATGTCCCTCCAATTTAGTTGTGTTGCAAAAAGTCTCTAAATTTGCAAAAAATAAAAACATCCCTCCCGTTACTTGAAATTACAAAAAACAGTTTATAGGTTAAATTTAGGAATTCTTTGCGTAATAGACACTTACGATTACATAACAATCTCCAGGTTTAATCCAAAGACTGTTTGTGTGATGAAAAATTACGAACGTAGTTTTTATAAATACTTACCAATTTTAAAAACGATCACTCAATTAAGTCTAAATAATATTAGTTTGAAAAAAATTTCACCCCACGTCGAACAAGTCCTCATTTGTAGTGATGACACTTTAATCTATGGTCAAATTATCATATATATTTAACTTTTCTTTAGGGGTGCGCATGAAACCGAAAAACCGAAAAACCAAGCCTAAACCCAAAAAAACCGAAGAACCAAAACTTAAAAAACCGAAACCGATTGAAAAAACGATGGTTCGGTTTTCGGATTTTAGAAAAATCGAAGTTTTTGGTTCGGTTTGGTTTTAGCATTAAAATAAAACCGAAATAAACCGAACCGCTCTTTATAAACATGGGAACAAAAATAAGTTGTGATCGAAGCTAAGGGACGATGAATATGATTCGCTAGATTAACTATATCATGTCGAGTAACTACTTTTTGTTTCATATACTTCTTGTACATGCCATTTATGACACATAATAAGTTCCCTTCTATTAGTTTTTTATGTTATTTGATTTTTATCGTTGTAATTTTGTTGTTTTATAACACATAAATAATTTTTAAGGGTTTTATATGGTCATTTGTTTCTTATTATCATTGTTGTGTCTTTGGTTTTTCTTATTCGGATTGTTTCTATAAAGCTTTGAAGGTGTTGTTTATGGTATATTCCAAATCGACTTTGCACAAGCAAAGCTCGATAAGTCGTATAGAAACCGAAAAACCAAACCGAAAATAAACCGACAACCGAAAAATCAAACCGACACAAAACCGAAACCGAATGGTTTCTAAAAATCAAAAACCGAAATTTTTCGGTTCGGTTTCGGTTTTATACAAAAACCCCGAACCATGCTCACCCCTACTTTTCTTTTAAGATTAGCAGCTTTGCATAACGGGTTTCATGAAGCCTATAAACTCCACTCCCCCACCAACTCCACCAATACACCACCATTCACCTCCAACAACGAGCTCGATCCATGTTGTAAGGGGGGATTGGGGGGGTGGGGGGGGAAGGCGGGGAGTCATGGATATAAAGTAGTGTGTGATGGGGGTGTGGGGGGTGGTGGGGGTGTGGGGGGGGGGGGGGGGGGGGGAGGGGGGTTGGGTTGGGGGGGGTTTTGGTTTGGGGGTTGTTGTTGGTGTGGTTGGTTGGGGGCTGTGTGTTTGGGGGGTTGTGTGGGGGGGTTGGGGGGGGTGGTGGTGGTTATTTTTAAGTTTAATTTATACATGGAGGAAGATCACATTGGTTCGTGCACCAGCTTTGCATAACTGGGTTTCATAGAAGCTATAAACTCCACCCCCCCACCAACACTCCACCATAACTCGCAACCACCATTATCAATCACCTAGCGCGCGACCACGCGCTGCAGACAGGAGATAGGAGACCATTATTGTAAAGCGGGTATAAGAGGGTAAAAAAACCCCTCTACCACCGAATGCCGCCACTATTATAAGGCATAAAGTAAAAGGTCTAGCTGGTCCCCGAGTGAAAAAGCAAAAAGAAAAGAAGAAAGCCAGCGAAATTATATGTTGTGCTATTAGAATTTTCATGATCTTGACTTTATCAAAGATTCATATATTTATATGTAATTTTATTTTATTTTTTGTTTTTATTTGTGACTCGGGTTTAAATAAATAAGACAAAAGAAGGAAATAAATATTGTGATTTTATCTATCTATACTTTTATACTAAGGATATTGCTACAATTCTTGAATGTGAATGTGAAAAATGAAAACTGAATGTATTTTAGGAAGGAATGAAAAGTGAATTTTATTATATGAAACACAATAAATTGTAACAACATTTGAATAATAAATTCAGTCATCAATACCATTATAACATTATAATAGCCCATTTAATTTATCATTGTAACGGCCTTCAATAATTATTAAAAACTGTAATTGTTAAAAATCATTACTATCGATAATGATTATTAAAAATGTGTAACCGCGTCCACCATATAAATCCACACAAGCCATTTCATATCTCCCCACAAAAATGTTATTTTACAACAAAAAATAATCTCTCAATATACCCTCACTTTCACTTCTCAACTCTTACGGGTACTTTCTGCAGATATTCTTTATATTTTTGTTAGAAAAACGCTTATTTTGAACGTTATAAGAAATATTTACCACAATATCGCATATCGTTAATTATCTGCAACTAGAAATTACCGGTGCTATGCACGGGTACTCGTCTAGTTATTATCTTAGATTTAACTTTTCTTTTAAAATAATGTGTTTTTAAAATTTTCTAGTAAAGAATAGTATAGGAAGTAAAGATTTTTAGCTTAATTTTGAGAGAAAACACTTTACTTAAAAATAAACCAAACTAGACTAGTTTTTTGGTTCTTTTCTTTTTCTTTTCCTCCTTAAGTGCTACCCGAGAACGCAACTTCTTATGTTTCTTTTCATTTTCTTTCTTAAGTGATACTATGAAATACAATGTAAGTGTAATAATGGACTTAGGGAGCTTTGTGACTGCGATCATTATTGTCACATCTATGCCAACTCGATTTTTCGCGCTACAACCAACTTATTGTAATACGAAAACTAACTTAACCACTCAAATATACCCTAGTTCTACACACATATGCCACACATAAACAAAATAACAACTCACACAACTCATATGGCACACACAAAACCCTCCCACGACTCGGTCGATAGGTGACCGAGTCTTGCCTTTTTTTCCTTTGAAGACGCGTGGTTCATGTCTTTCGTATTAAAGAAGGCGCGTATTCAAGGGAAAATTGGAGGACTTGGTCGACTGCAAAACCGAGTTATGAGAGTGTTTTGTGTTGGCCTAAGTGAGTTGTGTGAGTTGTTATTTTGTTTATATGAGGTATATTTGTGTATAACTGGGGTATATTTGATTAGTTAAGTTTGCTGTATTATTATTTAATTATTGTGAAATTAGTTGTAAAGAGAAAAATTGAGTTGACGTTACATTTACATCCTGATTATTCCAGATTAGCACAGTCGTTAGTAGGGGTGCTCACGGTTCGAAAACGTGACCGGACCGAAACCGAGTTTGGCCAAAACACCGGACCGAAATGGTCCGGTTCGGTCCAACAAGGCATAATTGCCGGTTTTTTCGTAAGACCGAACCGGATCAACCGGAGCGAGGACCGAAAAAAAAAGATGAACCGAAGAACGGACCAAAATAGATTCGTTCCGGTCCGATCGATCTGGTTCGGGCTGGTTTTTTAATCCGGTCCGATCCGCAGTCCGTTTTGCTGAGCTTGACGTTAGTTAATCTAGCCCACTACAAGCTAAACAGTCCATTATCCATGTGGAACTCAACTCCACTACTAATTGACAAACAGCCGTACGCCCACTAACCAAACAAGAAGAAAAAGTCTTCCCCTTCCTCAAACCACCATTAACTGTCGTTACCTTACCAGCCAAGCAACCACAACAAATCATGGTAGAAATAACAGAAGCAGAAGAAACCCAACCACTCATCTCACAAAAACAAGACTCACCAACAACAACAAAACGAGTCACAACAAAAGTCCCAGAAATCACGATCCACTTATACAAATCAGGCAAAGGCCCAATAGACATATTCACCTCATCTTTAGGCGGCTGGGAACGAGACCAGCTTGAAGTTGGAGACATTCTTGATAAATATGGTCTTAAATCTCTTTATGCTTTTAATAAAAGTGAAAAGACTAGAGGTGTTCCTATAAGGTTTCATCCCAAGAATGGAAGGAGTGTGTTGACTTATAATGATGGATCTGTTGTTTCTCTTGATGGAGATCCCAAGGTTGTTTTTTTTATTTATTATATTTGTTTCCTATTTTTGAACATTGGACCTAGGATAGATGATTTGATTTGCCGGAGTTCTTTTTGGAAGCAGTCTCTTTACCCTTGGGTAGGGGTATGATGTGTCTACATCCCACCTTTCCCATATCGTGAAAAGACTAGATTGTTTAGGGGTGTGTTTGGCACGAAGCATTTAGCAAGTAGCTTTATCTGTTTTTTGTAGAATGCACATTTTCCAACGCTTCATGAAGTAACATTTAGCGTTGAGCATTTAGGAGCTATTTTACACATTATGATTACACCTACACCTACAACTACGTTACCAAACGTTTTTACAGAGCTACTACTACTACTACTACCGGTTCGCTTACTTACTGCTACTTTTGCCAAACACACCCTAGATAAAAAAAGAATTTTAATATAGATATTCATGTCTGTGTAATTTACACTTTAGACAGACTATTTAATAACTAACATTTTGAATTTCAATTATTACGTGTATCCGATTGACATATTTTTGGGTATCAAATAAGTATTTTTGGGACGTATTTTAGGGAATCAAACTACGAAATTCAAAAAGTTAGTTATTAACATGATACATACTAAAAAAACTGACAAGATCCATTTTCACACAATAAGCCCTTTGTTATCTTTATTTATTGTTTTGGGAATACGTGGAGAATTAGGACTAGGATAGATGACCGGATTGTTTCCGGCTTATTAACTTATATGAGTCATGAGTGAGCTTATTTGAGTGGGCTTATATAAGGGGTTTTTGATAATCCCCAAAATTGTGGCTTTTTTAGGGGGTTGGCTTGTATGACATGCTCCCTTGCAAATGACAATTAAAGACTTGATTATTTGCAATCTAACATTCATCATTTCAACCCAATGTTTTGATTATTGAATTGATAGAACACGTGGATAAGTAGACCTGTATATGGTGGGTTTTCATCTAGGCATTTAGGTTCCGTTATTGATATATTGACTTAATGTGTTAAGTTGGTAAACGTTTGTTTGTAACAAACTTAATTCAGAAGCATGACTTACTTAAAAAAGTCACGACGATGTAGCTTTTTCAATTAACTCAACAACATTTGATAATAAAAGTGTGATTTAGACCTTATATCAGCATAACAAACAAACAAAAAAATCTTTTAATTTACAACATACATCATATATCTACACAAACACTATAGCTACCCGAGCACATGTGCTTCTGCTACCTGGGTGACCTGAACAAGGAAAACCTCTTTCATCTAGTGCTGTTATTGAAGTTAGTTTTTGTACTTTACTGTAACATAAAACTAAGTTTGACCTTAAAAGTGACTTATAACATAGTATTATTGTGTGTATTGATTGATTTAGAGGAGACCAAGGCATGTTATGAAGTTAAACTGATGATCATGTAAATAATTACTCAAGTACGAAATAGCTTGTACTCATGTTGAGCTAGAAATTTGCTCCCCCAACCATACGGTTGTGGGTGTTACAAGTCCCCATTTCGTACATGTGGATAGACTTTTGGTTCAATACCCCTTTATTGGTTATTGAGCCTTTAGGGACTTATTGATAAAGTGGCTTTGTATGGTCATGGTTAGCGCAACTCCATAATACCTTCCTAATATGGTGATTTTTGCTTTTCCGTTCTTATTTCCGTTACCTTTACACCATGTTAATCAGACCAAATTTCATACCGTATTGAAACTCACTACAAACGAAACGTTACCGAAGCACGGTTCTTGGTTTTTGTCTTTCAGAACTGATACCAGTTTCTATGTCATGGCTCAGTGATGGCACATCCGTAGAAAATGGTGAAAACCAGATTAGCATAAAGGAAAATGATATGTCAAGTGTAAATTATGTAGCAAGTGCTGTCCATGACAAGTTGGCTTTCTAAAATTAGTTTGGTAGTGAAGTCCGGGTGGAAATTCAAAACAATAGATAATCACCTTGATATGGTTCAGTCACTAATTTGAATAGAAAGTTAAGTGTTTAAGTTTGAGCTTAACTGTCACAAGAGTTCATGAACCATTCTGGTTCAAAGTTCAACCGTAGTCACACACTGACACATACATCAAAGTTGGTACCACGAGCCCGAAAGAATATTCCATTATTGTCTATGTATGATGGTTGGCATTAATAGGACTCTTGGAGGACGAGAGCAAGATATGATAGGAGTGGGGCATTTGTACTAAAACTTAAATATGCTCTGTTCTTCTATACTTTATATACGAATTCTGCAGTAGCTCTGTTCTTTTTCTATATTCTTTAACTTTTATATATGTACACACTTAAATGTTTGGACTTATATTAAGTTGGTAATCTGCTCAGGGGAGGCTTAGACTTAGCTAATTACTGACAGTTTGCTTATCAAGCACATGATATTAAAGCTAGTCATGAAGGCTAATCTCTAGTTTAAAACATGTGTTTCTCCATAGTATACCTCCCATTTCTTTGTATGTTGATTGTTTTGAGAGCAAAGAAGAGCTTATTTTAGACAGAAAAGATGAATTATCTGTTCAAGGCTTTAAGTTGTTACTGCGCATATGATGGGCAAAGTAATCAGATATTCTTATAGTCATAGTTAAGCGTCCTGTATTGGATTAGAAAATAGTGACTTGTGACATTATCGCGTTACATGATGCATACTGTCTATAGGTGGAAAGTCCAGTGGGCTGGGTAACATGTTATAACTCAAAATGGGTAATATTTAGACAGGTGGAAGAGGGTCGGGTGGGGTTGGCCTAAACAAAATTTTAAGACCTTTTTTTCATCTTCGGACGAAATGTGAAAGACAGAGTTTAACAATCTGAATAGCCAGCACAATGTAGTAGATATTTTATGGGATAACATTAACTGCGAAGGTCATTTTGTTAAGATTCTGTTTTTCCAACTTAGAGGCTTATGCGATAGTCAAAACATGAAAGATGTTATATTGATCTGCTCTAAAGATTGTATAAATTATGACACTGGACGTGTTCTAACCCGACTATTGTAAAGGAATTGAGTTACTGAGCATATGATGGGCTAAGTAATCAGATATTCTTTTAGTCATAGTTAAGCGTCCTGTATTGATGAGAACAGTATTGACTTGTGACATTATTGCGTTACATGATGCATACTGTCTATAGGTGGAAAGTCCGGTGGACTGGGTAACATGTTATACATTTGGAAGAGGGTCGGGTGGGGTTGCCCTAAACAAATTTTTTTACATATTTTATTTTTATAAAAAGTGAGTATAAATATTATTACAAAATGTGTAACATTTCGTAATCATCTGAAGTTTCGAGTGAAATGATATGTAAGGTTTCATGTGTTTCCTTCTTGATTCTACCCTTTGACCCTTTAGGGACAAAGCATAACATTAAATCGTGAATTAACTCTTTAATAATCAAAAGGGTCACGATTTAATGTTATGCTTTGTCTGAATATGGTCACTTTCGGAAACGCCTATGATACTCTAGTAATGACATCACATATCTCAGAATGAGCGTGTAATACACTTGAAGTATCCTGTTGCTGAATTTTTAAGACCTTTTTTTTTTCATCTTCGGACGAAATGTGAAAGACAAAGAGTTACATATGCTTGAGTTCAAGGTATGTACAGAAATTAATCAAGCTTTCCTAAATTTTTGTGGGTTTCAGGACTCGTTGATAAAGCCAATCACCAGGATTCTAGTAGGGGTTGCAGTATTGACCGCATTGATAGTACTGGTAATGAAGGAGACTCCAGAATGGGCTAAGAAGTTGAACATCGCGGGCATTGATTTCAGCGTCCCTCCATGGGTCTTAGCTTGTGTGGTTATCGTTTTCACTCGTTTGAGGAAGAGAACCAGGGATTTCTTCACAAAAACCCGCTAATCATCTAACTATGCATTTCATAAGATGGTTTGTGATCAAATTTTGTGGTTTTGCTCCGCATTTTTCGTTGCTGTATAAGACAACTGTCTTTGCTTTGTTTCTGACTGTCCACTATTCTTATGGTCCATGTATATTTTTGTACTGTTGATGCTTCTATCGGTGTGCAGGTTTGTTACTCCTCAGAGTTCATTCATATCTTTGTAATTTTTTTAGCGAGTGACGGATAGAGATGTCAAAAAACCTGACCAAACTCGAACCCGATTAAGCCTGTTTGGGTTGGGTTACATCTGAGAAAGAAATTATCAACGTTTATAAGTGTTCAACCCGAGTAAGCCGAATACTAAATAGGGTTGGGTATCGGGTTGGAAATTTTTGATAACTCACACACACTTAAATACATACGTAAATATTTTTGTTTATATACTGCTCTATGGTCTTGGAATCGATGCTGCCATCTTGTTTCTATGACTAAAATTATGCTGCAACTGAGGAAGCGTAATATATGTTGTAATTGTTTTATGACGCTCATTTGACATATTTTTGTTCATCTCTGAAATCTCTACAACTTCCCTGTATAGGTGACCTCAGAGACAGGCGTGGTCGGGACTGAAACTCAACCATCCATCCTCATTCAAATTGTGCAGGTCATCATTGCAATGTTTGTCATGGACACATGGCAATACTTTGTGCACCGCTACATGCACATAAACAAATTTCTTTATCGCCACATTCACTCCCAACATCACAGACTAGTTGTACCTTATGCAATTGGGGCCTTTACAATCACCCACTCGAGGGTCTTCTACTTGACACAGTTGGCGGAGCCATCTCTTTCCTCATATCAGGAATTACTGCAAGAACCGCCGTCATATTCTTCTGTTTTGCTACCGTGAAAACTGTCGATGACCACTGCGGACTCTGGTTGTCTGTTCCATATGTTATTTCAAAACAACACTGCTTATCATGACGTCCATCATCAACTCCATGGGTTAAAGTATAATTTCTCGCAACCTTTTTTCCCCATTTGGGACAAACTTCTTGGCACCTACATGCCGTATGACCTTGTAAAGCGAGCTGAAGGAGGGTTCGAGGCAAGACTATAAAAAAAGACTAAGTCGAGTCTGTTCACTACTCCATTGTATTATCCAAATCGAATTGTCATTTGACTGATGTAACTTGAGGGTCCCTTTAACGATTCTTTCTTTTTTTTCTTCTTATTTTCGTTGCTCGATTAGTCTCTGATTCTTTTAATTTATCGATGTATCAATGAGTTGTAACTTGCTATTCGGGTATTTTACGCACTCCAGAAAATTTGTAACTAGATGTCTATGACATTTTTTTTAACGGCAAAGATGGAATATATATAAAAAAGAGACTAGCAAGACGCTAGAAACTTAAAGTACAATAGAGTCAAGAAAAAGAAATACATAACATCAAAAAATGGTAAAATCCCGAGACTTTAACTGCGAAGGAATCAAAAGGGATGAAAAAACTTTTGACACGAAGGCCGACGGATCGGTTTTCACTAGATGTCTATGACATGCTTCCTGGGAATGAAAAGACTATTTGGTCAAGAAAATCTTATGTATGCAAAGATTGTTTTTTTTTTCTTTTAGATTTTTTTACATGGGTATGATCATAACATGATCGTCGTTACTATTCCTAATTCTGGGAGGAGATAGACGGTCATACTCTTAATATCGAATACAATATGATGATATATCAAGACTGTTTAAATATGTGGTCGAAATATGAAAAGCTCTAGGAAAAAAATTAAGTTACCACTTGCCGTATCCTCGGCTTGTCAAATTCACACATCTTGTCTCACGTTGTAAGGTCGTTGGATACGAGTAATTAGTTAAGCGTAAAACTGTTATTATGTTATTATATTGTTGGATACGAGTAATTAGTTAAGCGTAAAACTGTTATTATGTTATTATTTTGTTAGAACAATTATTTGGCAAACAATTATAAGGGTCACATAGTTGGAAGTGCTACTTGCTTCTTCTATTTTCCAAAATCCTTTATAAATATCTATACTACATATAAAAAAATTTAGACCCTCCTTCTTCATTAAATGCAATTTTTTAAGTAATACAAAATGTTATGCATGATGTACAACATTTTATGCACAAAATAAAATTCTACTAAACATCTCTTTCTTCATTCAATACAAACAATTAAGTAATACAAGGATTAATGCACATTGTACAATCTATACTACATATAAAAGAGATTAGTATCTCTTTCTTCAATAATTACAAAAAATTAAGTAATACACCATTATTATCTATGATGGTTGACATTAATAGGACTATTGGAGGACGAGAACAAGATAAGATAGGAGTGGGGGAGTTGTACTAAAACTTAAATATGCTCTGTTCTTCTATACTTTATATACAAATTCTGCAGTAGCTCTGTTCTTTTTCTATATTCTTTAACTTTTATATATGTACACACTTAAATGTTTGGACTTATATTAAGATGGTAATCATCTGCTCAGGGGAGGCTTAGACTTAGCTAATTACTGACAAGTTCGCTTATCAAGCACATGATATTAAATCTAGTCATGAAGTTATTTAGGCTAATCTCTAGTTTAAAACATGTGTTTTTCCGTAGTATACCTTCCTTTTCTTTGTATGTTGATTGTTTTGAGAGCAAAGAAGAGCTTATTTTAGACAGAAAAGATGAATTATCTGTTCAAGGGTCTAAGTTGTTACTGCACATATGATGGGCAAAGTAATCAGATATTCTTATAGTCATAGTTAAGCGTCCTGTATTGATGAGAATAGTAGTGACTTGTGACATTATCGCGTTACGTGATGCATACTGTCTATAGATGGAAAGTCCGGTGGGCTGGGTAACATGTTATAACTCAAAATGGGTAATATTTATACAGGTGGAAGAGGGTCGGGTGGGGTTGGCCTAAACAAATTTTTTTACATATTTTTATTTTTATGTAAAAATTTGAATTTGGTTTTTATCATTTGATTATTGAATTGTATTAGTGATATACTAGAATTTTGGATCATTTTCTTAGTGCATTTTATATTGTTATGTTTAACAAAACGGATTTGGTTTTTCCCGTTTAGTTTATCCGGGGAGGGCGAGCTTTTTTGACTAGGATGTACTCGGCCTCAACGGGTTAATCCCGGGGCTGTTTCCGACCCTTTCCTAGCTACCACACTTAGTGAAGTTTGAACCCTTGACCTTTTGTCGTTTGAAAAGGACCTTACCGCTAGGTCATTTGGTGGTGGTTATATTGTTATGTTTTATGCTGCCTTTAAAACTGATTATGTCATATGAAATAAACGTAATTCGCCTAGCGGTATTTCTGAGATGCTCATAATGTTCCTTATGTGCGCGGGTGCATCTCTGTCAAAGACTCTTTTTCCGGATAACCTAATAGGAGAAAACCTCATCTGCTCATAAATAATTGACATAGAATTTATTTGCGACAAAGGGGGTGTTTGTTTCATTTATATGCGGGCTTATGAGCTTATTTGATTTCGGCTTATATTTCATAAGCCCCAATTTTATGGCTTATTTTAAGACTTATGGGATTATATAAGTTTATTATATCGTAATATACTTATACGAGCCCACAAGTCTCAAAATAAGCCGAAAAATTGGGGATTACGAAATATAAGCCGAAATCAAATAAGCTCGTAAGTCCATGTATAAGCCGAAACAACCACCCCCAAAAGTACAAAACCATTGCCTGTTTTGAGGTTTTTCAAGTGTTTGACAAATTTTGTTTATCAAAACTGTTTTAAGATACCCGAACACTATAAACTGATCATGGTCTTTATGAATTGTGGACATTCGTTAGTCGACATCCTACTTTGAAGTGGGCACAGAGAGCTGATGTGATATTCATCACTATTGATCTGCCTGATGCCAAAGACGTGAAGTTTAAACTCGAGCCCGAGGGTAAGTTCTACTTTTCCGCGACAGCAGGATCCGACAATGTACCTTATGAAATAGACGTCAACCTTCATGATAAGGTGGATGTAAATGTAAGTACTACTGTCAACATATTTTTAACGTCCTATATATTCAATCAATATCATAATGATGGGGTTTAAAACTGTAGGAGAGCAAGTCGAGCGCTGGGTCGAGAAGCATTGTTTACCTTATAAAGAAAGAAGAAAGCAAATGGTGGAATAGGCTTTTGAATCAAGAGGGAAAGACTCCGGCTTTTGTGAAAGTTGATTGGGATAAATGGGTTGATGAAGATGAACAGGACGAGAAGGGTTAGTTGGTTTCGTAACCTACGATTTCTTGCTGTAAAACTATTAAATCTGTTATGAATTTATTATAATGTGCAACTTATTTACGCAGCTGCGGCTGATATGGACTTCGGTGACATCGATTTCTCTGTAAGTATAATTTCAGTCTAGGCTTTCAGGGATGTGTGGGATTGCGATTCCAAAGCAGATTTTGTGTTTGCAAAACGGTGTATTCAAAATGCAGGACTAAACCTGCTTTCTCGAATTCAAAATATCTTGCTTAAACAATGTCATGAGTATTTTTGTGTTGCAAAGGCGACAGTTATATAATCTTACCTAAAACGTAATCCCAAACACCCTCTTAGTTTCGCAAGTGATTCATTGCAACTTCTATAAATTGTCTAACACGAGGTGTTATTACTTGTTATTCTGCAGAATCTTAACATGGGAGGTGGTGACGGGTTTGATGCAGAAGGTAACCATATATGATATATTCATCTAATGATTTTGCTAACTGTGATATCATTTTGTTGTTGAATTAACGCCTGTGTGAACATTTGCAGGAGATGAAGATGACAGTGACACCGAAGAAGAGGTGAAGGAAGAGGAAGAGGAAGCTATTGGTAAGCAGGAAGTTGCACCACCCGTTAGTAACCAAGTCGAGGCAACAACTTGAGCTAAAGGTTTGGTAGTTATGGTATTTTTGATCGACTATAGATTCAAAAGCTGATGTGCAGTTTGTGATCTAGTAGTGTTGTTGACATCAGTTATAGTCAGTACTAGTTTATCTTGAAATACGATGCAGGTGACCGAAATTTTATAAAAAGTTTTATCTTTTCAACATACACTGTGATGTTATTGGCTAGCTTGTGTGTTTTGTCGTTCTCATGACATCTTATGCTAATTCATGTAAACTGTTGTTACATTATCAGCTCATATATGCTAGTTCAATATCGCTAATCGTTAGTGTTGGAAGCATGTTCTGTCCATTTCATTTCTCTACATTTACCACTATATTTTGTAATATACAAGTAATACAAACCAAATATGTGGTTATTCTAGAAATATTGCCCGTTTTGGTCGATAATGTTGACAAAGATACTAGTACGCAACCAAATGTATAATATTATCAGCAAAGTAAAACACGACGATGAGCAAAAACTGTAAAAGAGTAACATCCACATCAATCTAGTCAAACATGGCAATGTGCAACTGAAACACAATAAACAGCTTAAATGTCTTGGCGGGTGCTTTACTGAAGTTACAGATTTCTACTGTCGGGAAGTGTCATAGATAGCAGTTCAGAAGGTGGACGCAAGATGCATACCATCTCCTTTGTCTTTCCAAAGTACACCTGAAAGGCTGAAATTGCCTGATTGAAAGTAAATTAATGCTTTCAACTGCATGCATGAACTCAAAGCTGTAAATTAATTTGAAGATGACGACATGGAAGATGGAGTACCGGCCTGGTCAAGTTGGTTCCTAAGCATTTATTCCCCACTTGGGACAAACTTCTTGGTACCTACATGCCGTAGGACCTTGTAAAGCAAGCTGAAGGAAGGTTTGAGGCAAGACTATCAGAATAGGACTAAGTCAAGTCTGTCCACTACTCCATTGTAATATCCAAGTCGAATTGTCAAATATTTGACTAATGTAACTCGAGGGTCCCTTTAACGACTATTTCAATGAGTTTTAACAATCCAAGTTACACTGTTACAGTAATTTTTTCTGTTATTTTCAGTAATATCAATAGAATTCGCTAATTTTAACCCAAATTTTAGGGGGGGCCAGCACCCCCCTCCTGCCCTCACTATCCTCCGCCGTTGTATTCGGGTATTTTGTGTCTCATATCCTCAAAGGATGAGATATCAGTTGTGGGTCTATGGTCACAATCTTAGACAAATGTAACACGTAATCTTATCAAAATGTTTCTGAACCATTGGTTTAAATCACAAGATAACTGCATACTTGGAAAGTCTACACTAGTGGAGAATGTAATTTATGAAAGGTATGTGTAATGTGTTTCAATTATAATTGGCATAGTAATTGTAAAAAGGGTAGGACGCGTTTAGGAGACGCCACGTGTACTTTCTTTCAAGGGCATAATTGGCATAGTAATTGTAGTTGTATCTTCCGACTTTTTTGGCAGCAGTTTCTTGCTTTTTCTTTTATTTATTATTTAATTATCATGTTACATCATAGTTTTGCATCTTTACATTTTTGCATGCAGCATCATAATTCATTGCATGTTTGCATCAAATTATTTTGAATCTACCTGTGTATCAAATGCTATCATCCAAAATATTTTTTCATTGCACATATTATTAATCTTGATTATTAATCTTCTGTTAATTTCAGCATCATCATTGTCTAACAACATTTTAGCATCATGTTCGATCTTATAAGAAAATCGCCATAAAATTCATCATTATCATTATCGATATGATTTCAGCATCATGTTCCGTCTATAAGAATACATCGTCGATTTTAGCATCGTTATCATCAAGTTTAGCGTCGTCATCGTCTATAATCAGCCTCGTCCTAGATTTCAACATCATCATAATCCTCGAAACATATTTAAATACCTCTTTGTCATCATTTATCAGCTTCGTCTATTTCGGGAAACAAAAAAAAACGTCAAATAGATTAACAAAAAAAAACGTCTATCGAATTAAATTAACCAAAAAAAAAAAAAAAAAATAGATTAAAAAAAAAAGAAGTAAGAATTTGAACCGCAAGAACTATATGATCATGGAAGAAATATCTGGAAATGATTTAAGATATGAGAGAGTGAGAGATGATATAAAATTGGGAAATTAAATCCCTTTTATTTTTGCATTTATCTAAAACTGTCGATTTACCAAAATAACCTCTTGCAAAAGAATTTAAACTTTGCATCTTCACCATATTTACCGAATTGCCACTCTTGTTCAAAACCATAGATCTAGTCAAAGTCAAACAATCTGACGGTTATCATATTCTCCTACCTATTTTACTTTAATGGCTTGTTTTACTTGAACTCTTGCCTATGAAACTATTGTCCATGACCATAAAAGATATTTTTGCAATTCTAGTGTTAGTAGCAATTGGTCTCTCTTGATCTCTCTTTTAATTTTGTTGGTGATGATGATTTGAAGCTTGAACCACATGTTTTCATCAATATGTTACGAAATTTTACTACAGTAGAAACTCGATAAATTAATACTCGATTATTTAATAAACTCTCTAAGATAATATTTTTTGCCGGTCCCGACTCGGGGATAGGGTGCTAAATTAATAATTCGCTAAAATTATAAGATAATACATTTTTGATAATTTCTTTAGACCCCATATAAAATATAAATTAATAATTCCTTATATATAGCATATTACATGAATGATTTATGAAGGTTTCTTGAAAAATGACTCAATTGTCTTTTGTTTTTTTGTTGAAATCAATTTCCCCTTGAATCTCGTCTCTAATTTTCCTTAGCATGGTAAGAACTTCTAGTGTTGTTTTCTCATAGCTCAACAAGAAATTGTTCAATGTGATTGCCGCTTTAATAGCTTCGTTTCGCGAAGGGGGTTCCATTGTAGAACTTTCATCATCTTCTTCATCGATATCATCTTTATTAATTCCAATAACGCTTTCAATATTTTCTTCCAACCATTTGTATACTATAAATTAATAAAATATTAATTAATATATAAATTAATAATTATTAATTTATCGATTAATTAATAACTCTTTTAATTAATAAATTTTGGTGGTCACAAGTGTATTATTTTATAGAGTTTCTACTGTAATTTGGAAGAGCTTTCACTCATAAATTTTAATATTTCTTCGGTTTTACCTGCCAGTCTTAACATTTCTTCTTCTTTGAAACTGCTAAATCTTCCCTTCACTAGATTGCAAGGAAAATTTCCTCATTACATTTTCAATCTTCAATCTTTGGAAAGACTCGACCTGAGATCTAACCAATTCACAGGCGATATCCCTTCGAAAATATCAGTGAACCTAACACACTTTACATATCTTGATTTATCAGGAAACAGACTTAATGGGACATTGCCATCTTGGCTCTTTACTTCTCCCTCTTTAGAATATCTCTATCTAGAAGATAACATGTTCAGTGGAAATGTACCATTTGAATCATTTGCTCTTCCATCATTAAAAATGTTATACCTCGGTAACAATCAGTTATGTGGCCAAATTGATGTGCAAACATTTCGAAAACTCACCAACCTCACTGATCTAGACCTTTCATTTAATAATTTTAGTGGTGAATTAGAGCTGGATACATTGTTATCAACCCTCAAAAACCTTGAATCTCTCCATCTCTCATACAGCCGTTTCTCTCTTACAACAAACAATGCCAATCATTATGTGAACCCTGGTTTTAGAGAATTATATTTGGCATCTTGCAAGCTAAAGGTGTTTCCTGAGTCATTTCGAGCCATGAAACAGCTTCAACAGTTAGATCTTTCTGGAAACGAAATTCATGGCCAAATTCCTCATTCGGCAGGGGAGATAGGAAGGAATGAGTTGCGTCTTTTAAATCTCTCACATAATTTCATCACAGTCTTGCCACAATTTCAATGGTATGGATTAGGAGAACTTTACCTGCAGTCCAACTCGATTGAGGGGCCATTCCCTCCATCAATTTGCAACATGAGCCGTCTATGGTTTTTGGATATGTCACATAATAGCTTTGATGGAGTGATTCCTCAATGTGTGGGAAATCTCAGAAACTCTCTTAAAATTATGGATTTGGGGAACAATAGCTTTCAAGGAACAATTCCAAATGTATTCGAGGAATTCAAAAATTTATACGGGCTGAATTTGAATGGAAATCAGTTAGAAGGGGGAGTGCCAAGTTCCTTGTCCAAATGTGAATCCTTGATAGTACTTGATTTGGGAAACAACCACTTGAATGGTACATTCCCTGTTTGGTTAGGAGAGCTTCGTTTTCTGCAGGTTCTTGTCCTCAAATCAAACAACTTTCATGGAAACATTCAACCCTCTTTTGCTGTAAAATCCCCATTCCCAGGTCTTAAAGTTCTTGACTTATCTCGTAATGGATTTGTTGGTCAACTCCCTACAAAATATTTTCAGAATTTGAATTCCATGAAGAATGTGGTAAAGAACAACACAGAACCACAATATTTATACATGGGTGATAAGTATTACTCGTTCGTAGTTGCGTTCAAAGGGGTGGATCGAGATATTCCAAGACTTTTTGTTAGCCTAACTATTATTGATTTATCAAACAATTATTTCGAAAGAGGAATACCAGAAATAATCGGAAGTTTGAACTCTTTAAAAGTGCTCAACCTGTCCCACAATAGTCTCAATGGTCGAATCCCAGACTCTCTTGGTAAACTATCAGAGATTGAATCATTAGACCTTTCTTGGAACCATCTCACAGGTAATATCCCTCAAAGCCTTGCAGGAATCAAGGGTCTTGCTGTCCTAGATCTATCACAAAACCATCTCGTGGGGCGTATTCCAGAAGGAACACAGTTCAACACATTTGATGAGAGCTCATTTGCAGGGAATTTGGGACTCTGTGGGTTTCAATTGCCCAAGAAGTGTAGTGATCGTACACACAAGCCGCAACTTGAAGAACATGAAAATCACGAGGATAAAAGTGGATTTACGTGGGAAGTGGTGACGTTGGGATATGGATGTGGGACCCTACTTGGATTGGTGATGGGATATCTCATGTTGTCAACCAGAAAAGTAAAGTGGTTCAACTTGATTGCTGATGCAGGGGAGCGTCTGATTTTAGAGCGAAACAAGAGAAGATATGTTTTTATCGGGAAATGACAGCTAGATTATTGAAGGTACGACTTTCTAAATGTTTTCTTATTTCACCAAATTGTGAAAAAAGGCTTACTCTATGAATTTTCATGGTCTTAAAAATTTTTTGATGCAGGTAGAGGAGTTCGGGGAGGCCTTGGACCTTTTCAGTTATTCAGACGTAGTATAAAGCTTATTGTATAAAGTGGCAATGGGATCCGAGTTCTAGTGTTTGTTACTGAATTGAAACATATGCTTCTTGTTAGTATGAATCGTAAGTTGCAAGCTTAAGAAAAAGTTGCAGTAGAAATGAATGTGTGTAAATGAAAGCATTATTAGTAATAACATGTGTGTTTGTATATCTAATTTGACCATCTGATTTGTTCTTCTTCTGTTGCACATACCAGTTGCTCAAGAATGATCATAAGTTGAGGTAAACTAAAAGATTAGAAAACTGAAACGAGTTCGTTAAGAGAGGACTGCACCTTCACCGTATGTACCTTTAGCAATTAGCACACTATCTGCATCTACATTCTTCACAAAAGTGAATTATTTTTTATATCCAAGTAAACTTCAGTTACAATTTTAAGCTCCTGACGAGTTATAAAGAATGTAAGACCGTATAATCGTTGGTGTCCAAAGATAGCCAAGTATTTTGTACAAGGTATTCGACAACCGGATTCCATTTTTCTAAAGTATACATATCCTCTATACTAACAAGGAAAACAACAGTTCTGCACTTAATACTCTATTTCTTAATACAATAACATATATAATTGTAATAAAACCAAATTCAAAAAGTGTATCAGTAGTAAAGCCTACAAAGGGATGAGCGTTTAAATTATAATCTTACGAAGGGAATAACAATACCTGATTGTCTAGGAAATTAACGTATTCCAAGGTCATCTCATCTCATCAGTATTAATCATATATGTGAATAACTCAACCTTTATAAGCAAAGACAACATCCAACAACCATTTTGTTTGAGAACAAAGATGAACAGGACGAAAAGGGTTTTAATTATGCAGCTGGTTTCGTAACCTATATGTATTTTTTGTAAATATATTACGTCTGTTAAAATTTGTTATAATGTGATTTCAATTATGCACCTGCAGCTGATGTGGACTTTGGTGACATCGACTTCTCTGTAAGTATAACTCCAGTCAAGGCCTTGACAGATGTTCGGGATTGCGTTTCCAAAGCAGATTCTGCGATTGCCAGACAATATATCCAAAATGCAGGAGCTAACCTGCTTTCTCAAAATTTTCCAAATAGCTTGCTAACAACAATTTTCTGTAAAACGCAATCCCAAACACTCACTTAGTTTTGCAAGTGATTCATTGCAACTTCCATGAATTGTGTGTTATTACTTGTTTGCAGAATCTTAACATGGAAGGTGGTGAAGGGTTTGATGCAGAAGGTATATGTTCACCTAATTCTTTTGCTAAGTGTGATATCATTTTGTTGTTGTATCAACGCCTGTGTGAACATTTGCAGGCGATGAAGATGATAGTGACACTGAAGAAGAGGTGAAGGAAGAGGAAGGTATTGGTAAGCAGGAAGTTGCACCACCCGTTAGTAACCAAGTTGAGGCAACAACTTGAGCTAAAGATTTGGGTAGTTATGGTATTTTTGAACAACTATAGATTCAAAAGCTGATGTATCAGTTATAGTCAGTACTAGTTAATCTGAAATACGATGCCGGTTGCTAAAATTTTATAAAAAGTTTCATCTTTTCGACATATATTGTGATGTTATTGGCTAGCTTGTGTGTTTTGTCCTAGAAATATTACCCGTTTTGGTTGATAATGTTGACAAAAATACTAGTACACAACGACGACGAACAAAAATATAGTTAGTCATTTGGAATAACGGAATACTGTAACATCCACATCAGTGTATTCAAACATGGCAATGTGCAACTGAAACACAATAAACAGCTTAAATGTCTTGGCGGGAGCTTTACTTAAGTTACGGATTTCTACTGTCGAGAAGTGTCATAGATAGCAGTTCAGAAGGAGGACGCAAAGTGCATACCATCTCCTTTGTCTTTCCAAAGTACACCTGAAATTGCCAGATTGAAAGTAATTATATACTTACACTGCATGAACCTTAAAGCGGTACATAAATTTGAGGATGCCGACAGGGAAGATGGAGTACCTTGGTTCCTAAGCATTTATTCCCCACTTGGGACAAACTTCTTGGTACCTACATGCCGTATAACCTGTAAAGCAAGCTGAAGGAGGGTTCGGGGCAAGACTATCAAAATAGGACCAAGTCAAGTCTGTTCACTACTCCATTGTAATATCCAAATCGATGAGATAATGGTTGTGGGTCTATGGTCACAATCAATATTTTGTGTCTCACTCATTTAAACCTCTCTCAATGTGGGTTATCTGGCCATGTCTCCCCGGATATCACACTCCATCATAAATTGGTCTCTCTTGATCTCTCTTTTAGTTATGTTGTTTTGAAGCCTCACAAACCTTGAAGATCTCGATCTCTCATACAGCGGTTTCTCTCTTACAACAAAGAATACCAATCATTATGTCAATCCTGGTTTTAGGTTGTTAAATTTTGCCTCTTGCAAACTAAAGGTGTTTCCTGAATCATTTCGAGCCATGAAACAGCTTTATCAATTAGATCTCTCTGGCAATGAAATTCATGGCCGAATTCCTCACTGGGCGGGGGAGATAGGAAGGAATCAGTTGGATCGTTTAGATCTCTCACATAATTTCCTCACAGGCTTGCCACAATTTCAATGGTATAGACTGAGAGAACTTTACCTGCAGACCAACTTGATTGAGGGGCCATTCCCTCCATCAATTTGCAACATGAGCCATCTATGGTATTTGGATATGTCACATAATAG